>OY735240.1:11323363-11355863 GCA_963457665.1 Thysanoteuthis rhombus | reverse complement strand
AACACACACCTTTACGATAAACTGAGTTTATATATAGATGCTTAAAATTAGGGAAGAAAAGAAATTTCCTATGAGCGCACGCGCGCAAATTTTGTAACCAGTGCACAAAGGAAATAAATGTGCGCATTCGGGCAAAGCACAGTCCAAAATATTTAAATATCTAGCCAAAGAAATTATATAAATATAAATAAAATAAAGTAATCCCAAGTAATCATGAATTGAGTATAAAGACAAAATCTTTCAAAATCTAATATAAGTAAGATGGCGCCCGTCTTATGATTTGCTATTTCTTTAGTTATTATTTTATGATGATGAAGATACTAGAATTACAATGCAACGGAAATCAGTTTCATTTTCCTTTGGCGCATGCGTATGTGCGCTATTGTCTTCTTGTGTTGATATCTGCAGGTATTTTTTGCACCTAAGTATACATTTATATGGGCGTCACAACTCCTCACCCACAAAAAGAACTTGCTGTAGAAACTGCGGCAGTATCACCCCCAGGACAACAAAAAAACAGATGTACATAATGTATATCAAAGTTTATTCCGCTTCATTTCAGCCCATGTGTGTGTACACGTCTCTCTTTTTTTTCTAATGTGTGCTTCTGTATATGAACAATGTTTCCTCTATTTTTTTGTGTGAGAAAATCTTTTGTTGTAATTTTTCCTGTGATAAAAGTATGTGCACACTTTTGAATATGACATTGTGAATCAATATTTTATCAGTAAAAACTCAGTAAGCTATCTACAGAATTTGAAATCAATGAGTGCACATTAATTCTTTTTGTGCGCTGGTTGCAAAATGTGTGTACGTTCATGAACTATATTAGTTACTATGGAATCTAGTGAAAATAATAATTGATAGTATTTTTAATCAGGAATTAATCACTCAAGTCTCAGCACGTCTTAGTTTTGAGCCACGGAATGCTTTTCACACCTGAATTCCCAATTGCTTAAATTGCCCCCTTGTGGGGCGTGCACCCTGCGTTCAGAATCACTGCTCTACAAGATGATGATTTGATGAGATCATTTAATTTATAGATCCGACGATTGTTACCAAATCAAAACGAATCCAGAAAAACGCCCCCCTACCTTCTTACCCCGAACGCTCACCCTGCGTTCCAACCCCGAATGCTCACCCTACCTTCCACCCGAACTCATCCACCGTTCTCGAACTCTCATTCAAAGATCAGGAAGAGAATACGTTGTAACAAACCACAGATATTTAGGACAAAACTTCGCTACCTCACGCAAAAAAAAGTCCATTTCGAAAATTGGAAAATTCCTTCTTTGAAAAAAGGCAAATTGCACTGAGTCACCTTTCCCCCGAGAAAATGGATTACGGATCTCTGTTTCGATGGGTGAAGGCAAAGGGTGGGGCGACCGAGATAAGAGAAAAGTTCAATGTCGCGTGCGCATGCTCAGAACGATTCCACCTCGAATGGCGCGGAAAATTGCAATAACAAAGGTTCCATGTTGAATTTAAGGTAATTACCCGAACGAGCGACTTTTTAAAGACAGTAATGAAATACCTGTCGCTTTGCTAAGGGTATACTCTGTAGGGTAGGTCGATTTGGGAACTGTGGTCCGGGACAAGTCAGGATAAAAGGGATTTGATACAATAAAAACAGGCCAAAGTAATTTATTTCTAGCTTTCACCGTCATTAGAGAAGACCATTTCAAAGAGTTAAATTGTTGAATGTTTCCTTAAATGATGCCAAAAGATAAGAAGTTAAATTTTGTTACCACTTCGTATCATACTAAACCCCAACAATCTAGACTTGAATAATTTTTTCCTAAATGGAAAATCACCCCACCTTAGTACGTAGGGGTAGGAATTTAAAGCACTGTACTTAATCAAATCTTCAGCTCATAGACACTCGAGCGTTAGTTCAATTCCACCTTATTTTTCTCTCTTGTCTGTCTTCTCTTCTCAACGGGTGAGTTCAGCAGTCCTCCTTTAGCGAATGACCTTATGTTTCACCACTTACCCTGCTTCTCTCTACCTGCCATCTTTGCAGTCTTAGTTTTGTCCCAGCGGCCGATTTCAGCCTTTCTCCTTTAGCTCTACCTTTGCGTTTACCCCCATCCTTTAGCGTACCCCTATCCTGGTTCTTTCTCCTTGCCACCGATTTCTTTACAATCTGTCTAGCGATTCCATTCTCAGAACCTCTTCTCAAATCCAACCACTTCCAACGTGAAAAGAATATTTTAAAAGTGTTTCTGACGGAAGTGTTGCAGACACTTTGCTCATTATAATATAGATTGCAACAAAGTCGTTGATTCAAAACGTGTTACCATTCCATCATTAACTCTTGAATTCATGGACCACTTGTAATTAACATTGGAACTCTTCAATGAATAGAGTTAACCTTTTTACCGGTCGAAAGACATTAATGTCAACATTGGCTCACCACAAGAGCGACATTATTGTCGTTTCTGGTCATTGTTATTTAAATCAACTCTGAGCGAAAACTGAGTGTTCACTCATACTTCATCTTGCCAAGATACACTACCTGACTGATGCAATACCTGTATTAGTACTAAGTGGTACTGTATAGCTGGAAGAAAATCGAACGGCATAAGAGAAAAAATAATGGAACTCATCTGTGGATTGAAAAGAAAAAAATTCAAAACGCTCAAAGAAAGATAATTTCTATCAGGAGTTATTTTTCTTGGTGACTTTCTTCTTCAAATAAGTTTTAGAGTTAGAGGGCTTACGACATGATAATAGAGAGTTGCCAGGTTGTATGTGTTGTATAGAAAAGAAAAAGGAAAGAAGAAAGAAAAAAGAAAGATAGAAAAAAGAAAAGAGAATGATAGAAAAAAAGGAAAGAGAAAGATAGACAGAAAAAAATTCATCCGAAATCAAGTCCGTCTAAGGTGTGCCAAATTCATATTTTATAAATTGAAAACTTTCAAAACAAAACAATTAAAATCGAAGATATTCGTTGAACTAAATAAAGTAAAACCTTTCGTTTTTTTTTTAAATAGGAAAATCAAAGAAGATATTTTTATTGTAGATACAAAAACCGGATGTTCAGGAGGAGTGGTAGTTGAAATTTCTGTATCAGTTGCTCTAATGACAACAAAAACAAAAACAATAAGTAAAAAACACTTAGATATCTCTTCCAACGCCACTGTCAGGGGGAATAATTGTGTATGGATCCGCCCCAAAAGATGATCGCTTCTTCTGTATCATATTTCCCACCCTTCTGCTGAGTTCCGTTGTAATTCATTGAAACCTTTGGGAAATACAGAGTGGATTAACAGAGAACTTTTCGGACTATTGTGTGGCGTTGGCAGATAGCTACGAACTAAGTAACTCTGCATGGATCTGCCCAAAATTTAATCACTTCTTCCAAAGCCAATTGTTCACCCTTCCACGCAAAAATTTATTGAGAACTTTCGGAAATAGTGTGGAGACTGACGGTTGAATTGAAAGTAATACATATACCCCTCCAACTCGTTGGCATAGGTAATGATATTACAATCAATAATAGCAGGGATGAACCAACACGTTTGACCTTCTCTGCGTGACCTACACTGAGCCTTGTGTCAGACTAAGCCAAGTTATGTAAACATTGATAGGTATTTAGGCCAGACCTTCCTCACGCAAAAAAGTCCATTTCGAAAATGAGAAAATTCCATCTTTGAAGAAAGGCAAACTGCACTGAGTCACCTTTTCCTCAAGAAAATGGATTACGGGTTTCTGTATCGGCTGGGTGGGTGGGGGTAGGGTGACCGAGAAAAGAGAAAAGTTCAATGTCGTGCGCGCATGCGTAAGGGTTAGGCTGAGCGATGCCACCTCGAATGGCGCAGAGCATTCACTGAAAAATTACGATAACAAAGGGTCCATCTTGAATTCAAGGTAATTACGACGGAATGAGTGGCTTTTATCAGTATCGTAGTTCAGCGTCCTCGTTTTTTTTTTTGTTTTTTTTTTTCACGGCTGCTGTGAGTGCGCACGCGCGCCAGGAAGCTTTTAAACTTCAGTTAAACTTTCGTTGCTTAAATTCTGTTACAGATTTTATCTTTTTATCGGTGGAAATATTTTTAAAAAAAGCTCAAACACAAACACTGAAATTGACATGGTTCCTACCTTTGCTCACTAACATTTGATTTGAATTCACGAAAATATCCAAATTCTGTATATTTGTTGGTTTGTTACTACGATACAGTAAACACGTCACCTGCCATTTTTAACAGGTTCTATGATATTCTTACTATGATTCACCAAATTTCTGTTGCCACTCTGTCCTCGTATAAGAATGGCTTGAGCTATGGTCACCAAACTTTCTATGGTATCTAATGAGACCTGAAACATGTTTTATCATATCAATTCTTCAAAATCCCCAAATTTTTGCAAGTTTTACGATGAAAGTATAATGTTAAACTGGCCCCTTACTTTGTAACCGTCAAGTTAGCTAAATCAAATCTTTATCTTCTTGCTTAACCGTATAGAGCAAAATGCTAGCTATTGCACCTTAGGACGGCTTTCTAGCTAATAATCTCTAACATAGATATATTTTACCTACTCTTCTTCTAATAAGGCCTTTTTCAAAACCTGACATCGGTAAATTTTCCTATGGGCAGTTTCCAAAGGTAAAAGAGGTGCGAGCTTAAATCACGCTTCCAACTTATACTTAACTCAAATTTGGGCTGTTTACTCAACGCTGTAGACAGACGGTCTGAATCGACTGCAATAAAATGCTATTACATTTTTAAGATGAAAGAGAAAACAAGTCTAAAATTAATAACGGGTAATAAATAATGCTCGAAAATGTTCTGGTATTAATGATTATTGATTGGCGAGGAAATGGATGTCTGGAAAAACTTGATGCTTTTCCGATTCCGTCTGCGACTCTTTGGTTCCTCTGGTTCCCTTTCTGCCTGTTCTCGGTATTTCCAGAATTTCGGTTCCGAGTTGTCTTCAGTTTCGGGCTAAGCGAGCAAGGAAAGAAACAATGCGCCAGGTACCATCGCGCATATTTACGGGTAGTTTTGGTTTCGAGTTGTCTTAGGTTTGGTGCAAAGTTAACTTGGAAAAAAACATGGCGCCTAGTGCCGCACCCTAGTATGATGACGCTATCGGACATATTTACCGGAAGGGTTGTGAGTTAGTCTTCCATTAGCCGCGCTGACACCAGAAATTTATCCCTGCTTTTACAATCATCATCATCATCATCATCATCATCATCATCATCAATCAATCAATCAATCAATCAATCAATCAGTCATTTAAAGTCGATTTGAAGGGTGTGCAATCAATACATCCTCTCGATAGTCACTTATGGGGCTGAAACATGGAACCTAACCAATAGACAGAGCCGCAAACCGAGATGTATGCAACGTGCGCATGAGAGAATCATGCTCAACCTCACACGGAGAGATCACAAGACAACACAATAGATCTAGGAGAAGACAGGAGTCAGGGGGATCATAGAATTCATTAAAAAAAAACTCAAATAGCAATAGGCTGGCCATCTCGTAAGAACGGCAGACAACCGATTGACATTGCAACTCATGACATGGATCCTCAGAGATCACATGCGCAACCGAGGCCGGCAGTATATCAGATGGAGAAACAAGCAAGTCAAATTCAGAAAGTTCTGGCTCTGCGACACCCACGATAGAGAAGTATGGCGAATCCTGGGGAAGGTCAAATTTCAACGACGGACGTTAAGAGATTAATGATGATGATGATGATGATGATTGGGCACTGGCCTCCCCAGTGGTCTGTCTGATTTTTTGCCTTTGGGCGTGACGCCATAACATTTTGTCCGTGTCCTTTCGCCATCTAAATTTTGCCGTTCAAAATCTTGTCCATGACCTCGAGTGGTCTATGTCGTGATTTGCAATGACAGTGGTCGTCTGACATCCTTGCAATATGGTCTGACCTTTACTATCAAAGCCTTCCAATGACTTCTAGAATATCTCTGTTGTTCATCTGATATATTGTGCTGGTTCGTGATCTTTCCATGTAATGTTTAGTTTAATAATTCATGTGGACGTTGCATGGTTCTCGGTTTGAGAGACAATTACTTGGTTGAATTCTATGTTCCAGTTCTATAGATGACTATTGCAAGGATGTGCTGGATGTCGATCTTACCTTTTAAGACCATTGAGATCAGGCTGAGGGAGACGGATATTACTTTTTTGAGAGCCTGGTCTCCGAACATGATGTAGAAACATCGTCACGTCGCCAGTCATGCTGGTTATAATCGTGTCATTTAAATATGAAAAGGTACAGGACGTTTAACAGCTAACGGCACGGAAAATTATATAGGCAAACCGAGTTCAGACACCGATTAAGGTAGCTTGCATTCACGGGAAAGGCATGAATCAACTTCTTTTTTATCTACGGATAAATAGCGAGACAGTTGGAGTTCTTTAGTCCTTTTAGGAAATCCATTTTGGGCGTTGGGATGACACTCCGGCCCTATAAAATCTCACATTTGCAACAAACAATGATCAGGTCTCCATGGATTGTTCGAGAAATGGCGACAAAACATTTCCTCGTGTGTTGCACGACACGGGGGCAACTGAGTTGATAGGGGCCGAATGACACAATTCCAGCACCTTTCCCCCAAAACGCACCCCTTTACTCAATCGATAAAAACGGTGTCGATAAATAGGGGATAATCTTTTACCTATTATAAATAAATGATTCACTGACAATAAGAAAACTCTATTGCAAGAACAAAAAGATTCTACTTAGGGACGTAGCTGGAGATTTAGGAGTGAATAAAAACGAAATCTTTACCATAAACATTGGCTTTGTTCAACTTGGGATTAGGACTTGAAAATTGCAACAATGTTAGTTCTTTTATATTCGTAAGGTAGACATATTGGATTATTCCGTAACTTCAAACTAGACATCAACTAGGATAGGCAGTTAAGTTAAGTTCAACGAAAGCAAACCAATCATATTTTGGGTTCGATCCCCACCGGATCTCCCAGTGTAGGTATTAGATAAATATGATAAATAAGACACTCACTCCAGCCGAATAATTTTACAACCCATCGCGTTGAGGACAGAGTTGCCAATTCGGATTTGAAATTTTTCTTTTCTGGAAGTCACTCACTAATTAAAAAAAAAATAGAAAAAAAAAAACCCAAAACATCTCAATTGACAACATGAGCAAACATTTTTTCAAAATCTTAAAAGTATTGTCAACTCTGGACCCACTAATTCGAAAAAAAAAAGAAACATCTAAACTTTCTTTATGTTAACGACGAGGCAGTGGCTCATCTGAGTTTGACCCTGTAGAATGATGTCTAAGACTTGGTCTTACTCGGGAGGAGGGTGAAGAGTTTGAATTTGTCGGTCACGAAGTGATAGTGTTGACTCATGGCCGTCATCATATCTGATGTAAGCACAGGTAGGGCTCATATCATATAATTCCACTTCCTTGGCCGGTGGATCACTTTTAGTGCGTTCTACAAACTAGCTTAGAAAAACTGATCCTGGTTTCAATATCCAGGATGGAACGGACACTCCTATTGATGACCGTCGAGAAAAATGAGAAGAATCACTCGTTGTGGCAGTTGATAACACGGACCTGATTCTGTACAGGGCTTCAGGTGTCGCACACTCCCAATGTAATTCAGGTAAGTTTTGTGATCCCAGGGAAAGGCAAATGGATCTCCAAATGATCCCATTGTATCATTCGACTCGTACATTGCCTTGTTGATGTCAAGGGGTTATCTTGCTGGAGGCAACTCCATGCAACGAGACTTATTCTTGCATATCGCAAGCTAACAAGCCTAAACCTCTGCCCGAATGGATATAATTAGATACCCCCAGTAAAGTAAATATTGATTCCAAACACTGAATTACATTCTAGGATGACGTGTCTTTGCAGGGAGATGCGAGAACCTCGAAAATTCATCTACTGTTACCAACAGTGTGACCTTGATGACAGTGGACCCTTGAAATCCACATTTAAGCGATCTAGAGCTTGGATAGCTTCAATAACATTTGTTAACATAGATTTTATTCACTATCGGATTCTCATTTGAAAGCCCTGTGACACTACTGATAAAATCCACCTTTATGATTCTATGGGACAGAAAATCCATAAGCAGGGACCGGCACGTCCATTAGGCAAGCCGAGGCGGTCGCCTAGAGCACAACGACCCTGAAGGCTCACTTCAAACTGAAAAAAATAGTTGTCAGAATACAACTAGGTGTGCAAGTTTTGTCTCACCTCTCGAGAAACGTAGACCAAAATTGTTGGTTCATCCGTCGTATGACAGGAGATCACCTGGACTAAGCTGATATAATAGGGTTTCAGACTGGTAGATGTGTGTCAGGACAATACTGGGTAAAATCGACCCTATTTTAATCCTATCGGAATCAGTTGTGGAGCCATGTTTTCTCACAAGCCATTGTCGTTCGGTTTATAACAATTATCCAATACACGAGTCGATCTTGAACACCAAATTGATGACTTGAAAACGGATGACTGCACACATATAAATTCTCGTGTATGAGTGTATATAAGTGTATGTGTGTGACTGAGAGAGAGAGAGAGAGAGAGAGAGAGAGAGAGAGAGAGAGAGAGAGAGAGAGAGAGAGAGAGAGAGAGAGGGAGGGCAGTCACACAAAATTGTATTTTTAATGGTATTTTTAATGGTATAATAGGATGGTTGCATATCTTGTCAAAATCCTGTTATAATCTTAAAATTATAATGGATTAGTCCAAGTGAAATAGGTTAACAGAGCTAATAAAAACAATTGAAGGGTTGTAATAGAATGAGATAGGATGTTATGACATAACAATGAATGATATGTCACAATCGCTGGACGTTTGAAACTAAACTAAAATCTTCAAAAAAGAGTGTGTAGATGACTGAATTAAATGTTTAATCTTAAAATACCCTTGGTTAAGTCATGAATCCATCTCCCCCCCGGCTATGTGGAAATAGTTAGGCAGATTAGACTCTCCAGCCATGATCGGAAACCAGTCTAAGAGACGGGCAATTGTTGATTCCAAAATTAAAAATTAGGATCCTTGAATTATTAGAAATATATAACAAAATAAAATAGCTTCTGGCTCCTTAGTGTTGATCTATACATAAATAACCCCGTCATTTGCTAGTTATAAATAATGAATGATCCAAAAGATGTTATGTTGTGAATGCATTGTCACCATGTTGTAGGGGGTAACAGTGGGTAAATAGTTGGACAAACTAGGCTCTCTAGCCACGATTGACTACCAGTGTAGGTGTCAGACAGCTCGGATTCTAAGTATGGGACAGCCTGTAATAATTATTTGTGAGACCTCCTATTCCCTAAGATGTTATCGAAAGTATTTCTATAATCAGAAATTTTATAAATTCTAATTCTAATTCAAAATAAGAAGCTATAATAATTATCTGCCTAACTCTAAATATGAACTTCAATGACATTTCCGATAATAATGTATGATGTAAAGGAGGAAAACAGCCGAATTGAATAATCGTAGTCACTGAAAGTGACTTACAGTTCTAACCTCTATCATATTTGCGTATGTTTGTGTCTGCGTTTAAGCGTTCCTGACCATACCGTTTTGTATACAGACTTGGAAATCGGCATCAGTACTCCATTAAACCACATCTGAAAAGGATCTTATTTTTGTTTTTTTCTGAAAAAAGCTCTTCCTACTTTTTTCTTTTTTTGGTTGACGGATTTATTAATAACATCTACATTCTCCAGAATCTAAATGTTTTGTTATTTTTTTATCATTTTTTAAAATTTTATTTTTATTTTTGATATTTTCCCCACGGAAAACGCCAGTGATGTCATAAATAGAATTTATTCTGACCATATTTACTCTTTGATGGATTTTTTTTGTATGACTTTGAATTTTGATGCTAAGGTTATTTAATTATTGACTGTGACGACGAGTATAAATTCTTTGATTAAAAAATTAATCACGAATACCATAATCCACCATTTTCTTTTTCATTATCAAAAAAAACTTTTTGTAACTATAGAGCCCTCGGAGAACTCTTACTCTAGCCGATGCCATTATAACTAAATACTGGATGAGAATCAATTCATAGATATATGCAATGCAGAGGAGATAACAGAGTCATTAATCATTATGGGGTTAAATTATGTACCTTCTATTTTCTTACTACATCCAGCGACTGATTTAGATTTTTATTGGGCTAAGCCATCGTCATCGTCAATCTAATGAGGAACAAATTCACTGTTATACTTTACTCTTTCTTTATCTCGTAACACAGTGCAGGGTGGTTTATCAATGGGTGTGTCTAAGATAAGATAGCCTGGTAGAACCTATCCCTGGTTAGGCTGATTTAGAATCAGAGTTGCCCGTCTCCTTGACTGATTACGAACCATGGCTAGAGAGTTCAGTCCACCCTACTATTCACCTATAGCTAGCGAGAGAAGATATATGTTCATTCCTTTCCCAAGGGCACTAGTGAAAAGTCAACACAACTCGGCTTGAATTAAGCTTGCTGATTCCATTCACTGTGCTGTTAACCATTCAGCCACTCTGCACGTCCTATCATAGCTTCCTAGATAAACAATCCACTCAGCAAACGTTCTTGGCCACTGAGCTGGCATGTAGAATTGTTCATTGTCGTTAACCCATTAACTGTGCCAGGTGTTGAAGAGTGACAGTTATCAATTGCAAAATAACAGCCCTTGTCCATTGCAAGTTATCCATTACAAGATAAGAGCCCTGACTCACAGATAGAACGGGGTTGTCATCTGTGGCAGGTATCGAAGAGTGAAAATTATCCATTACGAGATAAAAGCCCTTGCTCATTGTAAGGTAAAAGGTCTGACTCATAGATATAACTAAGTTGACATCAGTCACAACTGAACGGGAATTTCGTTTAAGACAGCAAAGATTAGTATTCCCGTCATTCGCAGTCAAGGAGTTATTGAATCCATTAATAAACTGAAATAACAATGGACAGGCTATGTTGCCAGGATATCAGACAACCGGTGGACATCATGACTCACAGCGACCGGCAGAAAATAAGATTATTGTGACGATTTAACCAGGCTCAAGAGCTACTGGCGCCACGACGCTTGCGATAGAGAGATTCGGCAAATATCGCGGAAGGTCTACGTTCAACGATGATAAATGCAATCTAACAAACTGTTTTCGGAATCGAACTGCATCACAGTTTCCTACTGAACACATTGACCAGGAGGCTATCACTGTAGCCGTCTCTAGCTAATTTGATAATGACCAATACAGGCTGGACACTCGTTCCGCACCATATTGTCCGACTATGAGAAATGGGAACTTTCAAGGGTTGTTATCGTGAATTATATCCATCTGCCTGAATTCTGACATCTTCCAAACACTAATGTTTAGTTTCCACATGCTTGGAATCGGCGGTTATTAACCGCGCCTATAAAATATGGTTTTAGTGGGGTGAGTCAGCATGATGTAGTGGGTAGAGTGAGAGGAGGGCAAAAAGTGAAGATCGTGCCTTGTATGAAAACTCATCACTTTATCAACTGGTGTTTCAAATTGATTGGGGGTCCAAAGTAAGGCCGGGCCATTGAGTTGTTGAAACCAACCAGTGAATCATGATAATATTTTTCTCGATAGAACCAGGCTGATTAAATGAACGGTTGAAAAGTTACTGCCAAACATGAGCGAGTGGCCTAGCGGTTGACCGAACAGGGAATGGGCTGAGTTGTGGGTGGCTTAACGGTTACCGAGACGAAGAATTGACTCGGCGAACCGAGTTCAGACTCGGTCTGAGACAGTTTCCACTGTTGCCCTTGGTTGAATCATGAATTATCTCTTCCACTCCGGCTATATATAAATAGTGAGGGAGACTGGGCTCTCTGGCCATAGTTGGAAACCAGTTTTGGAGACGGATAACTTTGATTCCAAACCAGGGATTGCAAAAAGCACGGCATGCCACATTACAGCCAAACAGGAATTAGTACGCTTCTTTTATATATATATATATATATATATATATATATATATATATATATATATATATTACAGATCTCTAATTCACAAAACTCCTACTAACAATAACCTCACACCCACATCTACCCTCCGATCCCCAGATACATTCACTACTGGGAACTTCAAAGTCACTTAGACCCATAGCAAAATCTACCTTAGCCAGTCATATCACTTGTTCAAATCATAGCCAACATATCTTTGATGACTTGTAAGGTCGAAACCTATGAAGTTCCTAAACCTCATCACCCCTCCGTTTACACTATCCCTGACATACCCCAAAAATCTAACTCCACGTCACTTCCCACCTACCCTGACACATTTTGTCCTCTCCAAGACCCACTGCTGCTGACTTCATCACTGGCTGGACTTTCTCTCACACAGCAGGATGCCTCCAGCAGCCTGGATACAATTTTTTTACGCACAAGGCAATGCTCCTGATAGTGAACTCAGGTTCCACATGAAACCTTTAATCCCTAAAAGCACACACTCATACAGCATACACTACTGAAGATAGGAATACCTCCCGAAACATGTCTGGACCATTAACCAAAAAAAAAAAAGATGAAATAAAAAAATAAACCTAACTTCAAAACACTTTACTCCCAAGTCTGTCTCACTCTTTACAGTTCATATATATATATATATATATATATATATATATATGTGTGTGTGTGTGTGTGTGTGTGTGTTTGTGTGTGTGTGTATGTGTGTGTATGTGTGTGTTTTTAAGAAATGAATGATAACAAATTGAAACTTCATTTGGAATGATCTCTCGTTATAACATGATGACAGTTTTACTTGATGGTTTCAAATAAACGGACGAAATATCGCAGTCCCCGACACCTTAAGTGCACGAGGAAGATTTTTTGAATTCCCAAATTCTGATAAGTGAAATTTCTTGCCATGTTTAAAGGTCAATTCATGGTCTCGAAGGAATGACGAATGAAGCTTCTTCCAGAAATTTACAAAATTTTATTGAAAGAGCAACTCCTAAAGGACAGCTTTCCAAAATTTTTTCGTTGGTGACGCACCATTTCAAAATAATTTTTTAGCGGAACATTAATTGAGTTTTGTCATCCTAGCACTTCAGCTGTCTTACGAAAGGTATCTCCCGAAAGAGTCTTAGGAAAGGTATCTTCTGAAAGATATACGAAATTATTCTTAATCTCGCGACACACTTTGAAATTATCAGCTACACACTAAAGCAGTGTTTCCCAAAGTGGGTTGTGTGAAAAAATGCGAGGGTTTCCTGAGATAAGGTGTATTTTGATAAAATTCAATAAAAAATCATTCTATGAAAAAATGGTATTCGCAATTTTCGAAATATCAAGTTAGCACAAAAACTAGATATCATAACTGACTGAACGCTGAAACAGATAAACGAATTCAATTATTCAATATTAAACCAAATTTTCTGTGGATATTAGAGTCAAAGGAACAGTAACATTCTCTGCATTAGTCTGCTCTTTAATAATATGATTTTTTTTACAGCTATCACCGATTTATAAAAAGTAATAACAGAGTTGTTTTTTAATCTTGATATTTCATTTATCATATGCTTTTTTAGGGAAAAATTATCTCTCTTTGATAATTTTGGTTTCATTTAATGTTTTATTAAAATCAAGATGGCGGAGGTTGTCCGTAAAATACATGTAGGGTATTTGGAAAGTTCTATTTTAGAGAGAGACTTTTTGATGCTAGATGCAAGTGCTAAGATTAGGGGACTAGTCCAGCAAAAAAGCAACTTGTACAAGGGTGGGCTTTCCGTATATCAAGGAGTGTCTTTGTTAACTTGCCAAGAAAAATTATATGTTTGTGTGAGTGTAGAGGGAGGAAACACTAGATATCAAATACACACAATATTTTTGAAAGTCTATCACTCATTGTCGAGGTTGGAAGTGGTAGGAGGTATACAAGTCTACGCCGACAAATCTGTGTGCGACAAATCCGTGCACGGCAAATCTGCGAGTGAAAAATTCGTGTAAGGACAACTCTGCACAAAAACAAACTTATTAAGATACAAAAAATTTAAAATGATTTGAGTTGAATCATTTTGGGGAAATTAATTTACTTCTGCAGTTTAATTCGGTAACTTATAGTTAACAAAGATCAAGATTATTTTTCGAGTTGAATTATTTTTTGAAATTGATTTACTTCTTTTCCTCATTTTTCTTTTGAACACAGCGTTTCGGTTGTTGTACTCAACGGTCTTCTTCAGGTGGGTGTTGTAAATAGTGAGGGTTTGCAATGTTGGGGAAAGGGTCCCATTTGAAGAGTGGTGCAGAATGTCCTAATTCTGCTGTTTATATTCGGGTCCGAGAGTCCCCAAAGTCATAATGGGGACCCTAGTCCAAAGAGTCCGAATTCCCCTCTCTCGTCTGTCTGCTCGATATCTCTCAGAGTACTGAATGAATTTCAATGAGGTTTTCTGGAAGGGTGGGGAATTGGATACGAGAGAAGTGGTACAATTTTGAGGTGGATCCAGGTTTTGCTTCTGATTGAAAGATATTTTTCAGTTTTTTTTCAATCACATTTATACATATCCTCATGACTTTTCACACAATATCCCCAGAAGTTATCAATAAATTTCAATATTTCAGTGGATTGGTGGACAATAGATTATTGGAGAACAGATTAAATTTTGGAGCTAGTCGATGAACAAATATCTCCCCTGCGTCGTAGTCATACGTCCAAGCTACGTAACATCACCAATTTTCATATCTGTCCACTCGATATCTCCCAAAGGTTTCAATGAATTCCAATGATATTTTGTGGAAGGGTGAACAATAGGCGACGGAAGAACTGGTTGAATTTTGGGAAGGGTCCATGCAAAATTACTGTCCCTGACTATGGTGTTGGCAGAGTACGTTCTAGTTTACTTGTGTGGTTCACCCTAACCCGAACCCAAACCCTAACCCCAACCCTAATTCGATAACTATTAGTTCGCAGGTGATCAAGTTTATCGACTCGATTTTCAGAGTCATTCTGATTTGCCTTTCGCGGAAATGTTGGTGAACCACGCATTTGAACCCAGAAGAAATTAGCGAAGTAATTTGTAATTATGCTGAGTCATCGGCGTCTGTTTTTGATTCAGCAGAATATAATCGGTAAATCATAGCAAAAAATCATGACTGATTCTCCTTGAATGTCCGATTCAAAAAATTAATATCAGAAACCGTCAACCAAGACTGACACCAAAACTGTCAACATAGGTTTCTTTAGTTTTAGTTTTTAAGTTGGTCCAGCTGGCTGACTGTTTACGTATGTATCAAACGTACAGACCATACCAATGGAGCTAAGGGCTGAAAATTGGAACATTTAATCCTTATCAAAAAAAAGTCTTTGTCGTTGTTTTTAAATTCCCCTCACATAAAGATTTTAGAGGGGGTTCAATTTGCAATGTTAGTTTATGCAAAACTGATCACTCAATTTGCACCCGGTACTATTTTAAAAAAAATAGTGATCAATGCTCAATGAGATATCACAGAGGTAACTGATTCATTGATTACCCTTTTTTTTACTAATTTTTAATTGATCATCCCCAACACAGTATGCTGTCAAAAGACGTTGGTTATGAGACGGTCTCGATTGGATGACTAACCAGACCTATTTCCGGTTTTGTTTGATCGTAATTTGAATCCTTTAATCTACGTCCTTCGAAAACTGTCTAGATTAACAAGGAAAGAAACGGAAAGGACGCTGTTCTGTTGATTGGGTCGTTTGAGCAGAGCCGGATTAAGCTAATACGAGGCCTATAGCGTATGCCATGATAGGGCCCTACATTTAAAACAAGAACCATAAGTTCAACGATCCGTCCACTGTCCGTGGTAGTATTAGCAGAAGAAGAAGAAGAAGAAGAAGAAGAAGAAGAAGAAGAAGAAGAAGAAGAAGAAGAAGAAGAAGAAGAAGAAGAAGAGCAAGCAGTCTTTCTTCGATTCAATTGATTCTCATACACGTAAAATATTGCAGTATAGAAATATGCTGCAAGTATTATTTTCTATCAAATCATTAATGGCCATTTTGGTTTTTTTTTGTCCCTTTCTGGCATTTTGGTGTACAAAAAATGCGGACCTCAGATATTCTATTATGACAGCATTAGCAGCTGGTATAAAATTGATCGGAAAATATTTCCTTTTAATGATGTCACATCTTTAAATGACACCAAACCTTTAATCTATCTCCCTCCCTATTTTCGTTGTTTAACGTAACTGGGACCGACGACAGAGAGACCCACTGAAAAGTGTCTATACATGGACGTATCTAAAAATGCACATACTTGTTGAAACACGAACATTTTTACATGCATTGTATATATATATATACATGGTATACACATATGCATATATATATATATATATATATATATATATATATATATGTGTGTGTGTGTGTGTGTGTGTGTGTGTGCATGTAAATATTTATGCCTATGACCGTAGATTAGAGAGATGAGCAATTTAAGTGAAGGAATTGAACCTTTTCATTTGCTTATTCAGCCAGATAATATTATAAATATGTCTAACATTTCATATTCCATATAGTATTACTAACTATATGTAGGTATCAATTTCAAATATTCAATCAACTACTATTTAAAAGTTACTTTTTCTAGGTTTAGCATGAGCGATGATATTGAAAATGTCTGTATTGACCCTCAGTTCATATTTAAACGTTTTCAGTTTGTTAATCATAAGTAGAGGTACAATGCAATTTCTTACAAAACAAGACGCCATAGAGACGTCCGTTGTCAAACGGTAAAACACAAACTCCACAAGGTTTTGTTTGGCTCCAATGCTGAAACTCTAACGCGAATCTCTGCCGTCAATAGCAACAACTGTTTGTGGGTATCTCTAAACTAACATGTCATGAACTCCCCTGAGCGTTATACCGAAGTTCGCAAGATGGAAAAAAGCTAAGTATATTACAACGAGGCACTGAAATAAAAAAGCAAGATCAATTTTAAGCAGTTATTAATTTTGACTCGTTTTAACCCTATCCTAACTTTCAGTTGTTTTTTTTACCATGAATCTTACTCGAACCGTAATTTGTTTGGAAATTAGTAATTAAAGTAAAGTTATTAAATGTTTTCATATAATTATTCTGCCAGATGATAGAAGAAATATGTCTGACGATGAGAATCGGACTCATATCCTCTAGCCAATGGGGGTCCAGTATGCGCCTGGCAGCTTTTAACCATTCGGACACGGAGACTTCATAGTTAAATGAAAGCTGATTTTAGACCTTAATTTAATTCCCTGAAACCTATATTCAACGCTTCTTGGAACTACATTTGAGACACAGTAGTCTTTCGAATACAACAATATCTTTTAGACGTCCTGACGTTTTGACAGAGCAAAAATCAAGCTATCAAGAATGGCAAGAAATGTTGGCTTTTATATTTCTGGGGAGCCGTTGGATTTTTCAACAAGTGGATTAAGAGTACTTGGATCACAGAAATCATAATACTCATGATATCGCTTATGTTCTTTCAGGTTTTTTTTTTTCTTTTGAAATGTCATACAAGACCAATTTAATCACAGAAAGTCGTGTAAACATGCTTTTATTTCATCTCCACGAGCTGACCATCCGGTACTTTACATTCCTTTCACAGTGAGCAAAATAACATCGCCATTAGATAATGCAGCAGAGATATCTCATTTATAAGTTGAAGGAGAAAAAATGTGTACAAATTTTCCACGAACCCAAATCCAATTAAAGCTTCTTGAAAACGTCCAGCAACACATTTTCGAACCGAATTCGGTGAATGTGCAAAATAGGAAATGTGACCCGTTAACTCATTTAACTCTTTAATTCGTGTTTGAAAGCCATTATATTTGCCTTACTTGTTGCTGACATTGTCATAACTCTGACCATTGTAGTTTTTTTATTTCAATAATGATATTTTTCCTTTAAAAAGGCCAATTGAACTTTGAGCCCAGCGTTCAACACTCTGACCTTCGATATAACCCCCACAAATATTTCAACGCCATTATAGATTGCTTGCATCTTCCAGCCGCTAAACCTCCCTTCAGTAAACCTTGATGAATATCCTGAGGTCATAACCTTGCGTGGGAAACAGAATAGGCTTCCTTTGCTTTCTGAATAGCGTAAGCAATTTATAGCATATTGCTTGTTTGTAGGCTAAAGGACATGTGTGAAATGAAACTCCTGACAGAGCCAAGCTTACTTTTCATTGGAGTACAATCGCTTGGATGGAGAGAATTCACTATTAGTATACTGACATTCATCCCTTTCCTTGCCTGACCAGTGTTCACTGTTATAATCATTTAGATTGTTTGACCTTTCACAAATATCATTAGAGTACTTGTCTAAATTTTACTTTCAACAATGTTGTCGTATTTATACAAAAGCAATGTGTAAAAACCGTGAAGTCACTACACCTTCTGTAAATTTGTAACATTCAATTCATTTAACAACGGTAGCCGCCATGATGGCCATGGGTTCTATCTTTTTTCTATATGTTCGTTTTTGTGTGTGTTTCAACACTCCTGGCCATACCGTTTTATCTGCAGACTTGAAAATTGGCACCAGTACTCTACTAGACCTATTCTAATTTTTTTTTCAATCTCATTTGAAAAAACCAAAACTTTTTGTCATTCTGAGGGCCTTATTTTGATGGATTTATGTATAACATCCAGATTCTCCTGGATCTAGATGTGTTTTTCCTATACTTAATCTAATTTAATTTTTTTTTTTTCCATTGGGAAAAGTCAGTGATGTCATAAATAGAATTCATTCTGACCATATTTATTTTTCGATAGATTTTATTTTACAAGACAAATTTTTACGCTACGGTCGTTCATTTATTGACTATGATTGCAAGTTTATTTATATCGTTGTTGTTTTCAGTACCTCGTTATAATCTGCTTAGCTTTTTTCCATCTTGCAAATTTCGGTATAATGCTCAGTGGAGTTCATGACATGTTAGTTTAGAGATGCCCACAAACAGTTGTTGCTATTGACGGCAGAGGTTCGCGCTAGAAAGAAAAAAACAAACAGAAAGTTATCAACCAAGGAATAGATACTTGTTCATGAGCCCCTATTTATACAAATATGACAAGTTGAAAATACTTTTGTACCGAATAACTACGCCCACTCTGTACTGCTCACGTCATCGTTGTAGCTGTTCCATAGCAAATCCTTGTTTGCACGTAATTACCTCCCTTGATCGCGGTCTTATTCAAAACTTTCTGGGTCCAATCTTCTCTAAGATGTTTTCGTGTCTCTGTCTGTCTGGAAATAATTTGAATTTCTTTCATTGTGTCTACTTTATTGCCTTTCACTTTTTTTTGTAATATCCCTCTCTCTTTCTCTTACTAAGATCTATCAGTTAATCGACCCATTAGCTCTCTCTCTCTCTCTCTCTCTTATATATATATATATATATATATATATATATATATATATATATATATATATATATATATATATATATAAGTATGGAAGGTTGCGTATATGTTCATTTATTTTTTATGAAATTGCACTGTTATATATTGGTTTTGTGAGAGTTCACTCATTATTTATATTTATACAACTTGATCCTTTCTTTCTCTTTCTCCTTCTCTTTCTGTTCATATATCTAACTATCGATCAATCTGTGTATAGATCTCTCATTCTGTTCTTATTTATCTATCTACCTATCTACTGTCCTACCTATCTACCTGCTTACCCACCTATCTATCGATCTATCTCTCTATATCTGTTCATATCTATCTCAGTCTTTTTCTATCTATCTCAGTTTGTTCATTTCTTTCTCTCCCCCCTCTCTCTCTCTCTCTATATATATATATATATAAAACACAATTAATAATTCGCATATATATATATCGATCTGTTAATGTCTATCTATTTCAATCTATTCATATCTGTCTGTCTATCTGTCTATCTATCTTAGTTCATATCTATCTATTCCAGTCTCTTCATATCTATCTATCTATTTCAGTCTGTTCGTATCTATCTATCTATCTATCAATCTATCTATCTATCTATCTATCTATCTATCTATCTATCTATCTATCAATCCCTTCATTCCTTTCATTCAAAGTTATTATTGCAAAGGCAGGCAGCAGAAAGAAGATAGGCGGCGTGGATGCTGGAGAGTGGGTTCGCCAGAAAGCCAGGGACATAAAAGGAGGTGGGGGCAAGGAATCTGGGGCGGTGGGCAGGGGTGGGGGGTTAGGCTGTAAAAGAGGGAGAAGATGACAAAAAGGCAGAAGTAAGGAGGTGCAGTAGGGGGAAGGGGTCGGGGGGAATGGAGCGCTGATGTGTGTGTGCGTGGGGGGGGGGTAAGAGGACGGGAGAGAGGAGGTGGGTGAGAGGATTACGCTATCGATCGATATTATTGTACTGAAGCAACCGAATGACGCCGATGGGGTGACAGCGTGCATTTCACCCCCCTACACACACACACACATACTCGTGTCTGTACATATTTTCCCGGGAACACACAGACATGCTTAGAGCTACATTTGTTGAGGAATTTTCCAGCATTAAGTCGCTTTGTGTTTTGCAACAACAACTGCTAGGACCAGCAGCAGCACTCATAATAATAACATTAAAGACATGATAAATAGTTGTATAACGATGATATATATATATATATATATATATATATATATATATATATATATATATATATATATATATATATATATATATATATATATATATATATATATATATATATATAGTAAGAGAAGAATGTTAAGGTAATAACATCAACAAGAATTATTAATAATAATATTGAACGACTCGACATCACAATCAATAGTTGAACTACCGTAGCGTCGAATTCCAAAGTCCTGTTAAAAAAAAAATTCCGAAAAATAAATATGGTCAGAATAAATTCTATTTGTGACATAACTAGCATTTTCTACACGAAACATTCAAAATGAAGTAAAAAAAAGAAAACATTTAGAAACATCTAAATTCTCCAGAATCTAGATGTTATTGAGGAACCTGTCGGAATAAAGCCCTCCAAAAGGCCCAGAAAGCTTTTACCCCTAAATTAATGAAAACATCTTTAGACAGGGTCTAGAGGCACACTGATGCCAATTTTAAGTCTGTAGGCAAAACGTTATGACCAGGAACAAAGCTTTACTTTAGACCATACAGTGGTAGACTTTGCTTTAGTTAAATTCAACTGAGGCCCCAATCCCTGTAAGCGTTTTTGTATGGCCTCGAAAGACCTCTTCTGGAAGCCCGACGATATGGTGGCCATAACGTGTCAATTGCACACCTCCATTTGATTCAGAATTTGTGGTTCGGTGCAGTACGCCTCCCTCTTCGCTTACCCAGCAAAAAGAAGTCACGGAGCATGAGGTCAGTGCTTTTCGCAGGCCATTCATTTCTAACAGGAGTTTAATTCTCATCCCACCCAAGGAAAACGAAAGTGAAAAGAATACAGTAAACTTGAAAAGACTCGTTGTCATTGCGGCGTCTTTTAGAAAAGAAAGTAAACGAAGGATCAAATTAATTAATCAATGATTTAGTAACATTATCAACATCTAAGCCTTTTATTATATATTTACATCATTGATTAATAATTCAATAATATGACTTTCTTTGTCTTTCCTCCGTAGACGACCAGATGGATTGATATAGAGCTATTAAATTTGGTATGCATACTTATTGGACCCAGGAGAAGGTTGTAATAAAAATCTACATGATCAATTGGGAAGAGTTTGTTTGTCTGTCCTCTTTAGACGGCCGAACGGTTTGATGTCGAGCAAACGAATTCGGTATGCATACTTAATAGACTCAAGGGAAGATAAACCTGTCTTTGTTCCTCTCGTGAAAAGACGAGGTCTCATCGGGAGGCGGGGTTTCCGACAATGACATTTCCAGCGTTTGTGTTCTATAAAAATGCTGTTTCCGGAATATTTTTGTATTATTCCGATCCAAGATACACTCTGGTATTAGAGTATGTTAATTGAAATTTTTCACCAAAACTGTCGACATAGGTTTCATGGGGTTCTTTTAAGTCGGTCAGGCCCACAAAAAAGGTTCTTAACCGGGGTTCAGTTTTCAATCTGATTCATGCTAAATGGGTCCCTTAGTTTGTGTCCGGGCAGCATTCACGCTGGTTTTTGTTTTTTAAATCGAATTTTTTTTAGTGATTCCTCATCTATTGATATAATACCAGATAGTGTTTGTTTGTAGGATAATTGTATTCATTGTTAGCTAAACAGCTGAACTCTGGGGGCTGAAAATAATTCTATGAGTATATATATATATATATATATATATATATATATATATATATATATATATATATATATAATTATTATGATATATATTATTAAATTATTATTATAATCAAATAATTGTATCATCCATTATCCACCCAGTACCACAAGGTAGGATCGAAACCTTCGCTTCCAGAGGCTGGCATCTTACCTCTGCCCTTCGCAGAACTAGACGGTCAGTAAGGTTGAATTTAAGCAATATATTCACTCACACGTAATTTTTAAGTTGGAAGAAGAGTGATGTAAGTAAAAGACTTATTGTATTTTAAAAATAGCAAATGGAATGAGGATGCTTTGTTATACTAAAGTCCCTGTTTATTGATATTCAGTTTTTTGCAGATTCTATAAAGGTTGAATAGAACTATTTTCTCGATTGCTTTGGAGTACCAATTCTGATAGAATCAACATCCCTGGACCAAATGAAGATTTTTTTAAAGGTGTATATTGTGAATTCATGTGCTTCTATTCATTTTCGATATTTAGAAGCCAGAGCAGGACCGGATTTTTCAATCAGTACATATCTCAGAGGTGGTGCATGGGACATGCAGACCCTGCAACGGCTGGGGTTGCCCGTTGGACCAAGTTCCGCCACTGAAACTACAGTGTAAATACAATTGAAGACATCAGTGTGAGTGTGTGTGTGCATGCGTGTGCGTGTGTGTGCAATTAAATCTACTAGCCTTAGTACGATGTTGACATTGGCCAGATATATAAGTCAGCATACGAGGCACTGCAGTGTTGAATTAGAATTTTTCGGGATAAGCGATTCTCAAGATATCTGATCAAAATGAATAAAAGAACAGGTTATAGGTCTTTTTATCAGAAATAGTGGATCTAAATTTAGGTAAAAGATATATAAATTGGCTACGCTGAAGGGAAATAACTGAAATACGTCAAAGCCGTAGTTTTCGTACAACGGAAAATAATTCTACATGATTATGACAGGTTTCTCCACACAATCTGGCCTATTTCTAACATAGTATATATATATATATATATATATATATATATATATATATATATATATATATATATATATATATATATATATATATATAATCACAACAATTTAACACTCTTGAAAGCGTAAGGCTTTTCTTTTAGAGATGCGTAATTCTCTTGAACTAGAGCAATGGCTGTTCCAGACGTTAATGTTTGACAGGCAGCGGACGTTATAGTGAGCAGAGCATCCTGCTATAATAGTCTTGGAAAATGATTTTCAGTCTTCAGAGTATTTCGGCTTCGTCTCGTCAGTGATGCCAATTTAGATATTCTATATCTATATTTAGATGTATTTCCAAATTAGATATTTTATCTCTACATTCAGATGTATTTTCGATTCAGTTATATTATATCTACATTCAGATGTATTTTCGATTTAGTTATGTTATATCTACATTTAGATGTATTTCCAGTCTAGATATTTATATCTACATTTAGATGTATTTCCAATCTAGATGTTTATATCTACATTTAGATGTATTTCCAGTCTAGATATTTATATCTACATTTAGATGAATTTCCAATCTAGATATTTATATCTACTTTCAGATTTATAATTTAAGATAATATACATATAAATTTTGAATTTATTTTTAGTAAATTCCTCGAGAATCGCTGATCCAAAAAACTTCAAACCCAACACTTCAATGCCGTGTGTACTGACTTATATACCTGGCGAATGTCAACATCGTACAATGGTAAGTAGTCGAGCAATTACAGTGCACACGCGCACGCGCATGCGCAGACAGACAGAGATTTCTTCAATTGTATTCACATTATTCGAACAGAAGCCTAATTATCTAAAATCTGTCGAGTTTGCAACTGGGTTTCGGTCGATTATTTATCACAGTTCTCAATTCATTTTTGTGCTTGTAAAACTTTCGATACTCACGAATAGGGAATTAAAGGGAATGTTCTCGAAAACTACTTGAGTTGTCCTCTGCTTCAGTTTTTCTAAGAGAGAATTTTTTTTGTTGAAAAGACTTCGTAGAAGACCGTTAGGATATGACAACAAGTGTGAGATTTTTTTTTTAGAACTGATGAGGTTTCTTCAGAATGGAATTTTTTTTCCAGTATTTTTGGCCCCCAGGGTCTACAGAAGTTGATTAGAGAGAGAGAGAGAGAGAGAGAGAGGGGGGGGATTCAAGACAGAGCAGGGGAGAGAAGAAAGGTTAAAAAAGATAAAGAAAAGAGAGAGAAGGAATAAAGGCAGAAAAAAGGATAGAAACAGAAAAACGTGTGTGTATATATATATATATATATATATATATATATATATATATATATATATATATATGTGTGTGTGTGTGTGTGCGTGTGTGTGTGTGTACTGATTGAAACAGATTGAGATAGACAGACAGACATATACATACATACTTTGATATGTATCAGCAAATGAGCAAATAATCCGACAGAATAATTTTAAATAGCACTTTACTATATAGAAATCAATTAAAGAAAATGGGGCTGCTGCAGGAATCGAATATGCGACCGATAGGGTAGCCGCTTCAACTTAGCGATGCTCTTACCATTGAGCTAAACAGCCGCCGTTAAATGCAAAGGCTCAAGTAACTGATTTCACTCCAAATTCTCATCTCGTTTATTTCTCGCTCTATGACGCTACGTTGTAATGGCTATCCTATCGGTCGCAGGTTCGATTCCTGTAGCAGACCCATTTTCTTCTATTTACGTTATCTAGGCCAAGCGATACTTAAACGTGTAATGACGGAATATCATTCCAAATAAGAGTTTCTACGTAATATAACGCAATTTACATTCATACTTAGATATGAACAGACTAATAGATAGATAGATAAATTGATAGATAAATTAATAGATAGATAGGTAGGTAGGTAGGTAGGTAGGTAGGTAGATAGATAGATAGATAGATAAAAAAAGGGGGGAAAACATAAAAGTAAGAATAAGCGAAATTGCCAGAAAAAGAAATTGTGTGAATTGAGAAAGAAAATTCTGTGGATAAATGGGAAGAAGAAGAAAGAAAAATAATGGATAAAACAGACGACAGTTTGACTGGAGACCTCATTGAGATCGATGAGATAGGTAAGTAAAAGGAATGAACAAGAAAGGGAAAATAAGATGATGATATCTTATCAGTGTTGGATCCAGGATTTTGAGCAGGAATATTTTGAGAATGGAAAATTTATTTTTACAAAAAAATACGCGAAAACAAATTTTGAACATCAAAAACAACATGGTATTATGTGGTCAGGCATTTCTTTTTACTTACTTTTGAGACGTAACTACAATTGATAGAAACGTGCAAAAAATGAATTAAAGAAAATTACCACAGAGTCAATGATTGAAAGAAATAATAAAGAATATCCGTACTTCGTATATGAGAATCACCGTAGCCTGAGTGTACACCAGAACTTATCATCTAAACAATTATCTAAAATAATAGATATTCTATCAGAAATTCTCTGAAAAAAACTGTAGGAGTTTCTATAAAAAAAAATCTCGGCAGCCTTCAATTTATCAGCTGTCACTTCAGGAGTGGATGGATTTGCTCTGTGATACACTGCTTCAAAAAAAAAATTCTAAGAAAAATATTTATGAGTATCAAGTGATCATCTGCACCAAATTCCGATTAGCAGGTAAGGGAAGATTATCGCGATCGTTGGCTTACGCTCTCAAAAACCTTTGCAATCCTTAGATCGGTCATTGTCCCACTTCCCACCGTCCTGCTCAGGTTCATAAAAGTTAATTGCAAATTATCATTTATTTTGCCTAATTTGCTAATTAAAGGTTACTAATAAGCAATTGGTCGAGTGTAATCAAGGAACACCTGATAAATGATGGTATCTTAAAGAAACAATAAATAAAAACGGCTCCAATATAGAAAAACTATTTCACCCTGGCCGGCCAAAAAATGGCGGCATATAGAGAAAATATATCGAAACGTAGATAATAGAAATTTGCGTTGCGATGAGTCTTGTGGATAGCGTTCTATTGACTACAAACGGATTATTATTACTTTTTAATTTTGTTTTTAGATCTTTTTCCCCACAGTTCTTCAAATCAGGCATTTTTATTACGTCGTTTGAACATAAACTTCTATTCAACAACGTCAGTTGCGTCTCTTAGCGTGACAAAGTACAAACACACCTTGCTAATTATTATATGAGTAGATTCGATAACCTCCGTCTGATGCTTACTCAACATACAATTTCTCTAACTCTTTATTTATCTATCTTGACAGATTGTTAATTAGTTATCTCGCCTTGTTTACTTATCCCGAGCTTGCTAGCTGACTTGATAGCTTCAACACCATCTATCTAAACACATACACACACATATATATATATACAGTAAAAATTTTTGAAGATTCAATGAGAAGAAAATGAATATTAAAAAAAGAGGGAATTCCACAAATATAGTACATTTTTTTGTTTACATTACGATACGTGAAACACGTATCGTAACATATTGTCAAGAGCCTCTGCAGGTAACTTTTCTCTCGAGTTCTCTTGAACAATTGTTTTAGTATGTTCATATTTGGTGAACTTGTTTCCATGAAGATATTTATGTTGTGATTGTTGGAAAGGTAATAGTAATCACAGCGCTCTTTGTGAGTTGTGGTGTTTGGGGAATGATGTGACTCTTTTGAAAAGGGAACGTTGTTATACAATGAGGTATTTTGTTGCACCTCTCTCGGTTGATAAGAGTTTTATGCATATTCATTTTGACCGTTGTCGACTCTGTGGGATGGGCTGGGTTGGATTGTCTTCTTATCACCTCAGATGATAATGTTTCAGTCTTGATATATATATATATATATATATATATATATATATATATATATATATATGCATTGGTATCTTAAAGGGGAAGATATTCCCTCTTTCTTTAATATATATATATAGATAAGAAAGTTGCATAGCTTTAAATACTAAACATTAAAAAACATTTCCATTTTTTGCGTTACTTCAGTCTCTTATTTCCCCAAAACCTATCAATGCAATTTATGTAACTTTCTTCAATGTTTGTTTCATTTTTCACACATACTTTGTGATTATGGTACAATGCGTACATTTTCTCTTATATATATATATATATATATATATATATATATATATATATATATATATATATATATATAAAGTTTAATAAAACATGTATACACTACTTATCATAAGTATGATCTAAAAACTATTTTGCTTCTAATCACTTGGTTTTGAGAGTTAAAAACAGATACATTACGCCAGGAAAATTAAATTTTGTTCCAATCAACATAACAATACATGCATTTAACTATGTTTTGTGGTTCTGAAGGGTAAAAATATCTTTTTCATAGAACTAGATCGTTGAATGAGGAGAAAAAAAATGTCTATCCTTTAGAAATCTTGTTTGGAGAGATTGAAAAAGCAAACACATTGCTATTTGAGAGAGTTGCCAAACTAGTAAGTTAATTTGGACCTCCGCCCTGTTAACAATTCTTGATTGTCCCTACAATCTTGGGCAATAAAAAACATATTTTGTGCTTGTTCAAATACTTATCAGTAGTGCCCTATAAAACGTACTGCTCATAAGTATTCAAAACAGCCACTCAGCAAAATCAGGAATAACTCTAGGCGGAAGAAAAAGATCAACATAGTTCCGAGAGAGACCCAGGGTGAAGGATATCGCACACTCAAGCATCGGAAATGACAATGGGAAGGACACATAGCGAAAAGGAAGGGCAAAAGAATAATCGATTGATGCCTGAGGGACAGTAAACACAGTAGGAAACAACTAGACACAAAATGAAGAGATGGGATAGAAAGGTTTGCCGGTAAGTCATGTCAAAGTACAAAGGACATATCTATGGTACTCTACACTCATTGCTTTCAATAGATAACAATAGCTGACTCAACAATTGTTTAATCATTATGTATTCATATTTTTACATCCTACTGCCTCCCGACTGATTTTAATATTGATAGCAGTTTGATTACATTATCTGTGATTAAATTAAACGGCTTCATATATATATACATACATATATATATATATGTATACATATATATATATATATATATATATATATATATATATATATATATATACACACACACACACACATATATATATATATATATGTATTAATGCTCCTCTATTCAGGGTTGAGCACTCTTTAAGTGAGATAACTCATCCATCGCAAGCTTATGCAATGCTCTTCCATAGGAATAGAGCATTCTGGTGGATGAGGAAATTCTGTGAAAATAGATATACCGCTTAAATTCAGCCTTATTCAGTCCAGTTCCGTTCTAGTTCCAGTTCCAGAGGTAGGATATCAGCCACCAGGTCTGTAGTGAAGGTCTCAATTCTGCCTTGCAGTACTGGATGGGATAATGGAAAGTCTATAACCACACTGAAGAGATACAATACATCGAAACAGCTGTCTGTGGGTGATATGATAATATATATATATATATATATATATATATATATATATATATATATATGAAGGATTTAATATTCACATGGGTGAACACTCAATAGAAGTGACACGAGTTACGTTTGTTATACATCGTCAAATAGTTTTGGTGGCGTAACGGACATAAGTGAGCCCCGTGTTTAAAAAGAAATGACATGTGATATAAAATAACATCCATGTACAACACTTTATGATAATACCCTATAAAAAATAACAAACTACACGTTGTATAACTTATATATCAAAATCATAGCTGTGGGGAGGTGGTGTATGATTAATATTGCAGGGGAGCTACGTTGATATAAATGTTTTGTTTTTAGAATGCCAAAACAGTTACATGGTATACAACTGATGATCCCAACAAGAAAAATTCACATAAAGTACCATAATATCAAATTCTGTGAAAAACATGAAAAAACACTGAATGAAAGTACAGTAATTACATCAACAGCTCCTGGCAAATAAGTGATTGAAATGACAACAATTTTGGAAAAAAGATTCTTTTATATATTCAGTATTTGAAGCTGTAAAGCTTCCTAGACTATATACATATAAACACCAATGAAAACACCATCGAAGCTAGTCTGCTAATGAACCCAACAAGTAATAAAAAGGAAGAATAAAAGGTATTGCTTGTACACTTTATGATATATATACTTTATAATATATATATATATATATATATATATATATATATATATATATATATATATATATATATATATATTAGCAAGTTTTAAACAACAAAGATGTAAAAAAAATTTCTTTCAGAATTTTTGTCTTTACAGTCAATCATTTCCAAATATCTGTAAATTCAATTCAATTTATTTATTTCAAAGGGTTTCATGTTTTACGTATTGGGATCATCTATTGTTTCGGTGAATTAAAAACAAAACAGTTACATTAACATGACTCCCCAGTGGTGTTGACCAAAGCCCACCTCCCCTTGAGTTACGATTCTAATGCTTAGCTTTGTTTTATCATTCTTAGGAAGAGGAAGAGGGCGTTTTGGGGGTGGGGGTGTAAGCCTATGCACAGGCGTGAATGCAGACACGTATTTTAACGCTTTAAAGTCGTTGGAAAGTGTACTTGATTGACCCAGGATTATGTGGACGGGGAATGAAGGAAGAAAACCCTGAGATAATCCAATGTTTTGTAAATCCGTCTTTATAGATGGATCTGTAACAAATACATCACTTCTAATGAACAGACCTCTTAATCTTCTCTCGTCCTTTCAATCTCTCTCTCTCTCTCTCTCTCTCTCTCTCTCTCTCTCTGTACTTGTATATAATTATGAATGCAATATGCTATTTGAAATGACCACCTGTTATTGTACGGAGGATGTGTCACTTAGCCTAGACAGCGTAAATAGAATAAACAACTGAAGAAAAATATTCATTCTATTTACACTGCCTAAGCCAAGTCAAACAGTCTCCGTGGGGGTCATTTCATATAGAGTTTTAAATAATATAATGAATTCATGATTATTCTGTCGGATAATATATCCATTTCTGTTTGATTGAACAAGACACACCAGGAAAATCCTTTCAGTTTGTTTGCAGTCAAACTGATATACGAATTGACTGAACGATATTTCTGATCGAGCGCTTTCGGCTGATCTTACAGTCATTATCAAGATCTTTACAGTTCATGTTTCTTATGGTCAATCCTTGCGTCAAGTTGACCCTGAAATTCGTTCTCTTGGGAGAAAAACTTGTAGAAATGAAGGATTTCTGCCCAAATATTAAGCAGTGTGATTAGAAATCATCAACAACGGGTAACATCTGATCTAGTTCATCCTTTTTGTATTCCTACAAATTGAAATATACATTATCAACTATATATATATATATATATATATATATATATATATATATATATATATATATATATTAGAATGTGCCAGCTCTACCCCAAACAACTCAACTCCATGAGTAAAAAGTTGTATGTATCGAGCACACCATGGAATAAATCCATTACATTTCAGAAGTGGCTTTATATTATTGATATATTATTATATTATCTTATACTGCTAGCCTGATTTGTACCATATATATATATATATATATATATATATATATATATATATATATATATATATATATATATATATATATATATGAGTGAAATGACAATATTTGAAGGTCGATTTACAAATGATTTGTTATATTTTAGTCTGACGTTTCGCCTTTTTCGAGAAAAATGGAAGTATACATGAAATGGTGTATTTATAAGTGATTTGTGACTTCTGGTGATGAGGGTAGTAATAAGTTGAGTGGATAGCTGAGCAAAGATATTTGCCAAGTCCCCAGGGATATCTGATATTGTCATTTCACTCTCATATTGTCGGATCAACCATCATCTATAACGATAGACTGGTTACATGATTTCAGTTTAATAAGGAGTAAATGTCTGAAATTTCAGCCCTCTAGCTTCATTGGTGCGGCCTGTACGCAGGATACATACTTAGCCAGCCAACCACTCAACTAGACCATTCAACTGAAGAAACCTATGTTGACATTTTTGGAGACGGTTCGAGTTAAGGTTTTCTAACAAATATACGTGTATATTGCATAAGCTTTAAAAAAGAATACTCCAATTCGTTACACATAAATATATCAGTTTATCTCAAAATAATGTTTATCATGTTTAATCATGAATTTAATGCGACACAAATGATGAATGAGTTAGCTAAAAGAATCGTCCCATGTAATGCATTTATTTTCCAAATCGAAAATGCATGTACTCCTCAACTTCATCAAGATAGGTTACAGGTTTTGAGTCCCCACATAACGTCACCGTAGACACAGAGACGATATGATTGGAAAGTATGGGTTATCTCAGTTGTTTTTTTTTTACGACTAGGGTGCAACGCGAAACTCCCTTCATTTTCATTCTAGTCATTTGCGAGATCATAGGTTCAGAGGCCACAATTTCAATATATGCACAGAAAGCTGTAAAAAAAGATATCTGAAGATTCCCTTTCGTGTGTCAAGTCACTGATTAGTTGAACTATCTTCTAGAGGTAATATTAGAAGCACTGAGTTTAAAAGCATTCAAAAAAACGCCCGGACAAACTGTGGGAGTAAAAAGGAATTACTTTCGACCCAGATGTAAATCTGTGTGCAATATCATTGCTCACCGAACAAGATACGAAACGATTGACATATGGTATAACCTAGTACAAGAGGCTATCTCAAAGGCTTCATCTCAGAATATTATATTATTATATCATGTATCAGATATCATTATATCAATATTATAAGCTGTATCGAAACTCAATAAAGGTTCTTAAGACCAATTTTCAAATCGTTTAATAGCGTTTATAAGGAATGGGATTACTCGAAGAGAAAGTGGTTAAAGAAAGATAAACAGCGCTCTTTTTTCAATAATAGTTCATGATATTGGTAAAGATACAAAGATGCAAGATAGAGGGTGGACAAAGAGAGAGAAATTTTTTTTTTCCTCTTTTACGTCACACTGAGTCATATTATTCTTTTTTTTTTTTTTTTAGATCCACCCCCGGAATAAAAATAGAAAGCACGAGAGAGAGAGAGAGAGAGAGAGAGAGAGAGAGAGAGAGAGAGAGAGAGAGAGAGAGAGAGAGAAGAAGAAAGAAAAGAAGGAAGAAAGAAAAAGAATCTATACAGTGTTTATAACTAATGTATACACTCAATACATATCAATACCTTTCGTTTACCGATGAATTATATTTCATTTTGGACATTTTATTTTTGATGCAATATCAAACTTTATTATTTGTTTGTCGATTGTAGTCAATCTAGATTTACTTTTGGCCCTACAATGGTAGAATTTCCTTACTGTGTTAAA
>OY735240.1:11288363-11318363 GCA_963457665.1 Thysanoteuthis rhombus | reverse complement strand
ATATACATATATATATATATGTTTGTGTGTGTATGTGCACAGTTGTATTGTTATTACTTTTGAAGGTTGAATTATTTATGTGAAGAGTTCTCGGTATTGAGGATAGAGTATGTACATAGATGTAGACAGAGAAAACAGTGATTCCTAATTCCTCCCGAGTTTCACGCTGTTGCGATCTTCAGACCATGATCTGAAGATCGCAGTATCATGAAACACAAAGCATATATATGTGTGTGTATGTGTGTGTGTGTGTATATGTGTGTGTGTGTGTCGTATGTGTGTGCGTGTGAGTGGGTATTTTTAGTGTTTGAATGTAGGAAAATCCGACGAGATGGTAATAATAATTGACCATATAGAACTGAATTGACTGAAACGCATCTATCTCATGTGTGTGTAGAGTGTTACAAATACACGTATGTATATTTGAAGTTGATATTCATTTATTTGTAGAAGTATCAATGCTGGAACTGATACAATAATAAATGATATATATATATATATATATATATATATATATATATATATATATATATATATATATATATATACATATACATACATATATATATATATATATATATATATATATTACAAGTACACGTATGTATATTTGATATTTATTTGTGAATGTTTCGATGCTAGAACAGACATAATATTAAATAATGCATACATACACACATACACACACACACACACACACACACACACACACACACACACACATATATATATATATGTATATATATATCACAAATACATGTATGTTTATTTGAACTTGATATCTATTTGTGGAGGTCTCGATGCTGGAACGGACACAATACTAATTAATACATACATACATAGATACACACGCACACACACACACACACACATATATATATATATATATATATATATATATATACATATATATATATATATGTATATTACAAATACACATATGCATATTTGAAGTTGATATCTCTTCATTTGTAGAGGTCTCGATACTTGACCAGACAATATCAAATATCAAATTATATATATATATATATATATATATATATATATATATATATATATAAATATAAAAAGAAAAATTACTTACAGTCAAGAATCATCATATCCGGTACTGATTTAGAATTGGGCATGTTGCTTCGCATCATCTTCCCTTGTTCACGTCCTTACGAATCGAAAAGTTTGTAATAAATGTATTTTCCTTTTTGTATTTGGTCGATTCAAAACTTCTTTCCTTTCTCTCCTCTTTCCAAATGTTTTGCAAATTTAAAAAAAAAAATAAATAAAAAAAAAAATAAAAAAAAACGATCTCTCTTATTCTCTGACTTCTCTCCGGCTCTATGGGGTCGACAAAAGTTCTCTTATCGTACGTAATTATTATTTTCCACTGCCAATAGATTATATTCTTTAGTCGTGCATGGGTTTATTGTAAAACCGGGTCGCGTCTGGAAAAGGTTGTTAAAAATAAATTGGAGAGAAAAAGGAGTCAGGAAAAAGAGAAGAAAGGAAGAAAGGAATTAACCAGCAGCAGTTTGTGTATCCATGGCTACCAAGACAAACCACAGTTCCAGTTGTTCATCATCTTCTTACATATTCTTACATATGTTGGACCGGTGTGTCATCGAACACCTTCTGCTCAACCGAACTCGCTGAGTTCGTCTTATTTGGGGTTTATCTACCTCTGTGACATATCAGTCAAGATATCTATAAAAAACCACGTGTATTTGTACGTTTATTTTTTGTCTGTAATTTAAAAACCCTTTTAGCTATAGCTGAAGCGAAAAAGGTACGATGACTTTGTATATCAGTATGTTGATAAGAAAAATTATTCGTTGACTTCTGAAATGTTTTTGGCTAATTCATTTCATTTTTACATATAGTGTAACGCATTGTACATTTATGTACACAACTCCTATAATCAGAAAAAATATATTTAAAGACTCGCATGTTAAAACCTTCTTCAGATAGTGGGGATTTAACAGAAGTTCCAGTATACCATCATTTTTGACTGCACACGTAATTTAGTTGGTAATAATATTGATGAAGCTGAAAAATTTAATCTTATTTTTTATTGTGACTATTGTCACTTTCCAACTGTCGACATCTACTGAATTACTCACAAAAACATTCTTTTAAATATACATGTGAAGACATTTTTACCTCTGCCAACGAGGTTGGAAGAGGTATATGTATTCACTCATGTCTGTCTGTCCGTTTGTCCATGCAATATCCCCAAAAGTTCTCAATGAATTCCAATGACATTATGTGGAAGGGTGGGCTTTCAGACAAGGAAGAATTGATTTATGTTTGGGGCGGATCCTGGAAGTTTTCCGTTTGAGAGATATTTTTCATATATTAAGGCAATAGTCCAAAATATAGACGGTTACAAAACACAGTCACCTCCCCTGCATCGTAGCTATATATAAACCGATTTTCATTCGGTCTTTTATTAGTGTGTGGCGCGAGTAGAAGTATGTGTTCTCTAGGGTTTTTTTCCTCTATCACCGAAGACGCAGGTTTCACAAGTTCATGACTGATTCCCAGGGTGTGTGATGAGAGGATAGTTGAATTCCAACCGCTTATTTTGTTACTGTTGCCGATTTTACAAGTTCATGACTGTACTGATCCTTGGGGTTGTGATGTGAAACATAGTTCTCAACAGCGTCGTCATACTCTAACCACTTGTTTTAAAAAGCCATGTGGGGGTGAGCTGAAGAATTTCCTTGGGTGATAACAAAAACTGTCTCCTTTTTTGTTTTATTATGATTTGTGTTCAGTTGCCTTTGAGAGGGTCGACTCTATCAGAGCACAAAAATCGTCCAAATGCTGTTTTTTTATATATCCTTTATCCACGGAAAACCGGTATTTTACTAGTAAATGGCTGTTCTGATCCCAAGGTATTTGGTATGAAAGATAGATTTCAACAGAGCCGTCGTATTCTAACCATTTGTTTCAAAATGCCATGTGGAAGTGAATTAAACAATTCCTCTGTTAGCGTTATAGGATGCTTTTTTTATTTGATTTGTCGACAATATGTAGATTCTGTCATTATAGACAATACCGGTTTGTATTTTTGTTCTTTGTGGTATGTGTTTAGTCGTTTTGAGGAGATCAACTCTATTTGCTCAAATAATTTGTCCAATTGTTTTGTTTTTTTTCTGTTGTTTTTTTTTTAAATTATCTATTCACGCGAGACCCGGATTTTACAGGTCTATGACAGTTCTGATTCCGGGGTTAGTGATGTGAGGTAGATTTCCACTGTGTCCAGCTCAACCCACTTGTTATCAAAATGCCATGTGAAAGTGAGTCGAAAAATCTTCGTTAGCGAAGCCGATTTTACTAGTTCATGACCGTACAGATCACAGTGTTTGGAAAGCGGAAGATAGATCGTTGTAATCCAACCACTTGTTTCAAAAAGCCATGTGTTAGCAATACAGTCCTTTTTTTCTTTGTATGTTTTTGTGTTTAGCTGTTTTTGAGTTCAATCTTGTTTTTTGGGTAACATTTGCGGTCTTTGTTGGTTTCCGTTTTGTGGTAACTGTATGAGCTAGTGAGAAAAACCACCATCTCAGTTCCATTGCTGCATGACTGTTTTGTTTTGGGAGGCTGCCGGTCGCGTGTGCTGCTGTGGTGTTATGTACGTCGGACACGCGCGAGGAAGCTTACACGGGGAGAAGAAAGCAGCTACCCACATTAGTAGAGGGCGTGGCTGATTTTTCTTTCTTTCTTTCTCTCAGGCGTGAAGTACTTGCATCTGCACACACGACCGACACATGTGGACGACCAGGAAGTGTTATCTCCAAAATAGATGTATAGATATATATAGAGAGAAATGTATATATGTATATATGTATATATATACATGCATATGTGTATATATATATATATATATTCCCCTCTTTCTTGTTTTCCGACTCAATTTGGCAGGTACTCAGGTGAACTTGCACTTTTGAAAGGACGCAGCGGGGTCACCCAAAGAAATAAAAGAAAAGAATTAAAGAAAAAGGATATATTAACGAGAATATGTAGGTATGAAAATAAGTATAAATCAGGAATAAATAAACGCAGACAAATGTGAGAAAAAGACAAGAAAAACTGTGGGAAATTTAAAGAAATTCTACTTATACAATGAACAGTTCGATTTTTTTCCTGTCCGTAACAATGGACTCTTCCACTCAAAGGTAACAATTATGCTCATAAAAATATCTCCTACCAACCGTTTGGAACCACAAACCCTTCCACTGAAACGAGTTCAGTAGTTTACCTTCTTTTCTATTTTCTTTCTTTTTTTTTTTTTTTTCAAAGAAGAAACAACTCTTCTATAGAATTTTAAAACATATCCATAAATCTTTTTCACGGGGATTTACTAGTAGATAAATATAACCAGTAAAATCAGAAGGTATCTTTCTGTGCAAGAAAAAAAAAACCCGCAAAAATAAGAATGCTTTTCAGTTTATGATAATAATAATAATGATAATAATAATAATAATGATAATAATAATAATAATAATAATAATAATAATAATAATAATAATAATAATAATAATAATAGTAATAATAATAATAATAATAATAATCCGAGAGAGTCTTCAAGTATGAACGTAACACAAAAATAGGGAGGTTTTTTTTTCTCGATTTATACGACGACTGTATATAAACAACAATGGTGATATAGTAGCTTTCTACTTATCGGGGGTGTAAATGAATATATTTAAGTCGGGAATAGAGAATTTGAAGGAATATATGGTTGGGGAGAGAACAGATAGTTTTCTAATGAAGATAAAATGGTGATAAATTATGGAAAGAAAGATAAGAAAATGAAGGAGTTGGAAAGATCCATAGTAGGGCAGGTTAGAAGCCCGAGGAGAAATGACAGAAAGTATAAACCCGGGTGAAGATGCTGCTACGACGGTGTTGTTAAGTGCACCGAGTCGGCAGTTCGAATTAGGAACAGCAGCAGCAGCAGCTACGATGGTGGTAGTTGTTGTATGGTGGGGGGTGGGGGGTACAGGATTAAGAGGGGGGCAAGATGCGAAGAGAGAGGGGTTGAAAAGAGCTAAGGAGAGAGAGAAAGATAAGAGAGGGGGGGTAGAGTCGAAGAAAGAGAAGGAGAAAAGATGTTGGAAAACTGGGTGGGGGGAAACGCCGATAGAGAGAAAGATAAAATAAGAGGGGGGAGCAAAAGAAAGAGAGTGAGTTAGAAAACGTGAGAGATAGATAGAGAGAGAGAGAGAGAGAGAGAGAGAGAGAAGGGGGCGAGAGAAAGGGAGAAAAAAGATGGAGAGAAAGGAAGTTATCGTAGACAGAGAGAGAGAGAGAGAGAGAGAGAAAGAGAGAGAGAGAGAAAGAAAGAAATGGGAGGGTGATAAAAAACGTAAAAGATAGACAGATGAAAAGAGAGGGGGTGCGAAAGAAAGAGGGAAAAGGGTGGAGAGAAAGGAAATTGAGAAAGATGGAAAGGGGGACGGGTTTTAAAATGAGAAGGATAGAGAGAAAGGTATAAAGAGAGTGGGAAGAGAGAAAGATAGTGAGAGGAGTTGAAGATGCAAAAGATATGAAGAAAGATGGAAAGAAGGGGTGCAGTAGTTTGGAAAGGGAGAGAGAGAGAGAGAGAGAGAGAGAGAGAGAGAGAGATAGGGGGGAGTTGGAAAACGCGAAAAATAGACCAAAAGATAAAAGGACAAGGGAAGGGCTAAAGAAAGGGAGAAAGATAGAAGGGGAGTTGAAAAACGCCAAGGATAGACAGAAAGATAACAAGAGAGAGGGAAATACGAAACAAAGGGAGATGAAGAGAGGGAGAGAAAGGGTGTTGGAAAAGATGGTGCACTCACTTGCCGTAGACATCAACAGTCTAAACAATTTGGCTCAGGCTCCTGAGTGACGTCATGTGTCACTGAGTACAATAACTGACGGTATATGTGTGTGTACAAGCCTGCTATGAGCATGTGTACGTCTGTTTATAAGATTATACCTCTCTCTGAGTAAAATATATATACGAGAAGATATGAATGTTTATACGTGTCGATATAAAGAAGTCGATATAATATGCATCACTCTGGAAACACCGTTTCTCGTTCGATCACTGCAGTTAAGCAGCGTCGAGCCTAATCACAATTTAGATGGGTGACCGTTTGGGAACATCAGTTTATTATAAGCATGTGCTGCCAATAGGTATTCATATGGAGCCCCCGCCCTACATTAAAACCTACCTGTGTCACACTCTATTCCCCTGGGGAGATAATTAAATAACTGTATTTCAGAGTATGTATGAATATCTTCAAATGCATAAATTGAGTATGTATAAGGTATTGTTTATACAGGTACCTTGATAAGAGCAATTAATTCATTCAAGAATATTCCATACTGATATCATAATTTAATGTTTTTTTTATACAGCTTATACTTAGTTACATCGATTTATACAAAAACACCTTAATTGTACTACATCGAAACCCACACTAATCAAAACCGCACAAATCAAGGTATCCCTGTATCATGTGCTAAAGCACGTGTTTACCATTGCATGTGTGCCAAAGTACATGTATGTGTGGTTGTATAGGATTCAGGATGCATGAGCTCCATGAAACGTAGCCATGTGCCAGACTTGCCCAACAAATATTTCCAATGATTATTGCATAAATGCTGATAAGTCAAAGATGTGGGATTAATGCAGGTGTGTATAGATTGGTGTGGGTCTTTCTATGCATAGCTTTGGTATCTGTGTCTGCAATAAAGAAAAAGCTGCTTATTGTTATCACTTTGGGAAAGGGTCTTTTAAATAACAATAACCCGCTGATAACAATAAACAAATCATATGAAGACAGGTTTGGTTAGTCACTCAATAGAAACCATCATGTGACCAAGGTCTTTTGGCCGCATGCCGTGGTAGATCAATCAAAATTTTTTAACAAAAGGGGTGATCAATGAATAAATTACTTCTTGTTACCTTCTGTTTTGCAGTGATCCCTAAGAAAAAGTCCGAATTTTCCAAAAAGAATACTGCCGGACACAAACTAAGGGATCAATTTAGCGTAAACTTACATTGCAAATTGAGCATCCTCAAAAAACTTATCTAAGGGATATTAACCCCCCCCCCCATAAAAAAAACAATTTTTTCTTGACATAATAAGGAGTAGATTTTTAAATTTTCAGCTCGCTAGACCGATTGGTCGGGTACTATACGGAAACAGCCAACCAGAATCAGTCAAAAACTGAAAAAAACATGTTGACATTTTTCGTTCACAGTTTGTAGCTGCGAAATAAAGATTAAACAGTGAACCACGAGACCAACATTTTGTTTAACGAAAGCTCCACTAGGTTCTGTATCTTTCATTGTTTATCCGGAGAAAAATGCGCGCCTGCAAAATGTGTTAATATAATTCTAAAAACTTTTAAATACCGAACAGAAATATTTTAACATAAGATAAACGAAAAAATATTAATGCAATGACACAAAATAGCGCTTCATAGTAGCATGTACCCACATTTAACTCAACATGGTAGAATAAAATTGTTCAATCTTATCACAGCATTAATATTTGTTCGTCTATTTTACGTCAAAATATTCTTGTTCAGTATTTCTTAAAGTTTTTACAACTATATTGACACATTGATCTGGTCCTGTTTTCTTTAATATTAATATCTCCAAACGATGCTCTCAAATATAACTACTATTGTTTTATAAAGAAAGTAGTGCCACCAATCTCTCGATTACAAAATGTACACACTGAGCAACTACGCCAAGGAAACATATGCAACGGGGAAAAATATTTTTGAATATAAATCTTTTGCGCCTGACTTTCAAAATCTTTCTCATTTCCAAACTCTTGTTTACGTTTACAGATTGGTGAATTCTTGTTTTGTTTGGAAACCAACATTTGCAGGGTCAAATTATATCTACAAATATATATATATGTAAAGTTTGGTGCATTCCACTTCTACGGTTAAGGTGAGCATTGCATTATACCAAATCTGAAGTAAGCATTCCCAGAAAAACTGGTATGCTTCTCTTTTCAGAGCAATTTTCCTGCGTTAGTAGAATAAAATAGTTATCCACAATTATTCACAATAAAGGTCTCTACGAGATGACATGATTTTTTTCGTTGTGTTATACAAAAGTTATCACAAAATTAAAGTCAATTGGTATAAAAACTCAACTTTCTCATATTAAGGGCAGAACCCTAAAAGTGCCCGCTTGATTTATTTTCTATCAGCTTCCAAAATCCGTTGTTGGACATAAGCCTTCCCCAGGAAAGCCTAAGATACGGGTAGTATTGGCTGGAGGCAAAAGATGGCTTCCTAAGGGTATAAGTGCAAAGTGAACGCGAACTGTCTTAGTCAAGGTGAGAACTCGTATCGCCGGGTTTGCTGCCCAGGAATGAAAAACTTCAACCGTAACAACAACAATGCTCACTTATTTTAGGATAGGTACATTTCTACTGTTCGTCTGTCTCGACGCATTAAAGCAAAATGATATATAAAAATCAACCTTTACCCGGCGTGATTTGAAATCTCATTCAAGTAATTAGCAGACTGCTCTGTTACCAACTGAGCCAAACTAATAACTATTACATATCTACAAAATTTTATGTAATAAATACATTTTTTAATTCTGAGAAATGAATACATTTATACAAAAATTAATTTTTAGATAATTTTTATTCATTACATTTACAAAACAAAAGTTGCAGTAATAATCTTCAGTCGGTATGGAAGAAGTGGATTTTTGTTTGAAGCAGTCAACAAAAATTATCACCGAATCTGTCAACATAGTTTTCTCTCAGTTTTTAAGCTGGTTTTGCTGGCGAGCTATGAATGTGTCACACGTAGATGCCTCAATTGAGGTAGGGAACTGAAAATGTAAATAGTATGTCTAAAAGAAAAAAAAATTTTTTTTTCTAAAATTCTGCCCCAACGCAAGTTTTTAGGGGGGATTCAGTTTGCAATGTAAGTTTATTCTGAATTAATCCCCTACTTTATATTTTTTGGAAAGTTCAGACTTTTTCAGTGATCACCAACCAAAAAAGTGAAGCCAGTAAATTATTCATTGTTCACCCTAAATTTCCATTTTTTTAAATTGATCACCCCCAACACGACAAGACATTGGTCGCATGACGGTTTCCATTGAGTGACTAACCAGACCTGTTCTGTTTTGTTTTCGTTTGTTTTTTTTTCTGTCTGGTCTGGGTGAGTTGATTGCAGGGACAGCTTCGTTAAACAAATGTAAATTGAAGTAAGACAATATCGATTTAATTTTTCTATTTCTTTCTCCAAAGACGTTTTTTCTTCTCTAAATGAAATCCTATAAAAAGAATGGGCTTACCTACACAACCAATTACGACGAGACATTCAATTTGTCGCATACGTCTCAAAGATAGCCTTAAAGTATTTTACACGACTCAATGAATATAGAAATTGTATTAAGATATTTGAGATTACCACCGGAAGTTTATGCCGTGAAAACAAAAAGAAATATCACAGACACACGGACACAGACATACAGACACTCGAAGTGAGACGAATATGTAGCCCACTTGACTGGTTGGTCGGGCTGGACATTCATGAGGCTACGTTGATTCGATATATACATAATATATATATACTGAGAGTAAGATTGTGAAACGTGTGTTTTCGTTAAATCTTCAGACATTTTGTGATATCCCTGGAAATATCATTAATTTCTCGAAAACCCTAGTTTCACACTCAGTGTAGTGATGGCTAACAAGCTTGTGATCTGACCATCACTACTGTAATGAGTTCAATCCTCATTGGGTGTCCCACAACTATAACTGCTTTCAAACGAAGCTAAACTTAGTAAGCGAAGATGAACTCTAGGTTGGCTAGCTTTTGGTTGAGCAAGCCCATCCTTCAAAAACAAGAAAACCCCATTTGTTTTGAAGAGAAAAGTATGCAACCGATGCTTCCTTCTGTCTGTCACTTATGGAATTGAAACATGAAACCTTACAAATAGATTTTCCCTGTAACCAAGGATCATGCAATGTGCATAGAAAATCATGTTCAACATCACATGGAGAGATCACAAGACAACACATTATAACAGAAAATAAATGAGGGTTGAAGATTTCCAAAGAAAACCATTAGAAAACCCAAATGACGATGGGCTGGTCATATTGCAAGAATCTCAGACAAACTGACGGACATCATTTCTCACAACCTGGATCCACATGGCCGGCAAAAAATAAGATGGCATGACCAACTAGACATATTTAGAAAGTATTGTTTCAGCGACGCCCATAATAAAAAGGTCTTGCAGATCTTGGGGAAGGTCCCAAAGACAGATTAAAAAGCTAAAAGGCTGATTATGGTAATGATGATGGTGTTTTTTGTTAATCGGTATCGCCCTATATATACAAAATGGCAGTGGGCTGGCCATGATGCGCGAATGGCAGACAACCGATGGACATCGCGACTCACGACATGGATCTCTTGTGATCACATGCGTAACCGAGGCCAGCAGAATATTAGATGAGGAGACGAGCTAGACAAATTCAGAAAGATCCCCTAGTTTATGTTTTTGGAAAGTTCAGACTTTTTCAGAGATCACCAACCAAAAAAGTGAGACAAGTATATTATTCATTGTTCACCCTATATTTCTATTTTTAATTGATCATCCCCAACACGACAAGACATTGGTCGCCTGATGGTTTCCATTGAGTGACTTATCCTGTTTTGTTTTTGTTTGTTTTTTCTGTCTGGTCTGGGTGAATTGATTGCAGGGACATGATGGAGAAGTGTGGCGAATTCTGGGGAAGGTCTATGTCCAACAGCGGACGTTAGAAGACTGATGATGATCACCCTATAGAAAGCCTAGGGACCATTCCAGGTATAGGGTTAAATTAATATGATTGTTTTGCAAGGTTTGTTGACGAACTAGCGATGAAAAGAGATGAATATTAAATCCAACAGGAAAGCGTTCTCGGGGAAGTTTGTTCCACGGAAGAGCAGTTCGGAAGAAGAAGCTGTTTGAGTGGAAATTGCAACAGGTACGTTGGATGATTAGAAAGTGTGGATGGAATTCACTAGTGATAGCAAATCGAGTTCTGACTGGAGTGCCTGCTAAACTGTGTGATTAAGGTGGGGATATCACTTCAGTGGACTCGTATCCGGCCAAGAGGCTGATCATATAAAAACTTGTAGGTATAAAGTCCTGGTTTTGACCAGACTTGGGACTAAACATGGGACAGAATCTGGGACTCCATACTCCATTGGGAAAAAAGTACGCTTTACTTTTTACCTTTTTTGAACCTACGACATGTGTGTGTGTGTGTGTATGTGTGTGTGTGTGTGTATGTATGTGTGTGTATGTGTTATGTTAAAGTCAATGTAAAAATATACACATATGAATTACTTCAGAACAGAATACTCTTAGGTGTTTAATTGCACCCCGCCCCTGTTTATTAAACAGTGAAAGATCTTCCACCCCCAGTTTATTCCGACCCTCTAGCAATTGAGCACCTAAGAGTATTATCAAATTCTTGATTTTCCACCCCGTGCTTCCCGTCTTTCCCTTTTGTATGTCCAACCAATTACAATGTTTCTCTTGGGGGTCAATTGACTACAGCGATTACTACGAGTTAAATCTCCTAAACTTGGCAAGGTCGGGACCAGCGCCGAGCCGATTTTTGGAAGTTGCTGACTTTTAGAAAGCAGGAAAAATATTTATTTTGTAATTATTTCGAAAACTGTGGATGGGTGTAAAACGCAGCACACGGAGCACGGATGATTTAAAAGTGAAAAAAACAAAACGTTGTGAACAGGTCTGTGAACAAAGCCAACACAAACACTGACCGCCATCGGGTATCGGAAGTCCTGCCTAGCATCAGAGTATCGTAAATCGCTCAATACTTGCCGGGTTTTGGAAGTTACTAAGTTTTCGGTTGCCGAGTTAGGGACATTTCTTGTAATATAAGCTTGGTATGTAAGTATAGGCTTGGTTTTCTTTCTTTCCGAACTAAAATGGCAAATTTGACAGCATGGTAACGTTACATACGGCTTCGTAACTTGGTGAACAATCTCTTCTTATAAACTCTGTATATTCAAATTAGTATGTGTATTCGTATAATTGGTTATATGTCTCTGTTTTGTCCGATTCCTGTAATAACCTCAAAGTTATAATGGATCGTTCCATGTGAAAATTAATTAGCACAACTAATAAAAACAATTATAAGGTTTTCAAATGAGATATTCTGTTGTGACGTAACCATGGATATTACGTCATAGAAACTCGGTTTGAGTTGAGTTGAATCTCGGAAAAATCTAGAAAGGGGATACTTCAATTATTAAAAACAAATTATCTTATAAAATAGCTTTAATAACACAGCCATTTTTTACCTTATGATGTAAGTGAGAGATATAGTCACTGTATTTCAGATATTCTTTCCAGCTCTGCCATCTGCTGGGATCGAACTGAGTTTCCCCCCTCTTCTCTCTTACATTCTGCAGTTCTTCAAACTTTACCGCTCGATTAGGTTATGGATGGTAGGAAAGGCGCTTTGTTCCCTCTAAGCTGCAGACGCACACTCATTTTGCAACCAGCACAAAAAAGAAATGATGTGAGCACAAAATATTTCCAATTCTTACCGATCAAATTTTTATTTTAAAAAATATGTAATGTCAAACACATCTACTTTTGTCGCAGAAAAATATTGCAGAACATAATTTTTGCCGTAATTACCATAAGATACATAATAAAACATAGAATAGGAAGACAAAAAAGTTTTAAACTTTAAAAAAAATGAATCCCTATAGGCTTGTTTTGTCTAAGACTCATCAGATGATGACTCGTCAGGAAAATGTTTAAATATACAGCGTGGAAACAATTTGAATAATTCGAAAAATGTCGTTTAGAACGGCAAACATAAACGTTGAAGATACGTGCAGAGAATCACATTTTTTGAATTTATCAAATCTTTTCTGCAAAATGTTCTAAAGATTCAAATATTGTCAAAACTGAACTTGAAAATTCGAAAAAAACAAACAAAACATCTATATTCGTACTCTGAACAAGACTTAACCTTCTAAATCATAAAACAAAAAACACATCTAAAAGATCTGACAATAAGAGACACAATCAAATTTAATGTACTAAGATAGGAAAAATCATCAGTTTCTTGATTCAATCATCTAAAACCAACCGAATGGTCCACTGATAATATACTAAATAATTCTTGCATCATAAGGAACGCAGTGAAATATTGTTTGTGTTCAACGAACTGAATGAAGAAGGCAAGAAAGTTGTTCTTCACGTAAAGTTCAGTAAAACAAATGTCATGTACAAAAAACATGTTGAGGACAATCATCATCATCATCATCATCATCATTCTTTTAACGTTCATCGTTGGACATAGACCTTCCCCATGATTCGCCACACTTTTCTATCGTGGGCATTGCGGAGCCAGTACTTTCTGAATTTGTCTATCCATCTAATATCCTGCCTGCCTCGGTTGCACATTTGATCTTGGGGGATCCATGCCGTGAGTAGAGATGTCCATCGGTTGTCCTTATGAGGACAAACATACAACAACCAAAACCAAAAGTTCAGAAAGTATTGACTCAGCAACACTCATAACGTAGAAGCCTGGCGAATCCTGGGTAAGGTATATTTCCAATGATAAATGCTAAAAAGGATGATGATGATGATGATGATGATGATGATGATGATGATGATGATCACTGAACATTTTTGTCAAACAACAGTAAAATATTATACCACATTGGTGTTAAAACGTGATTTAATGTCATCTATAGCAAAATGAGTAAATCGAAGCTCCCTTGAGGTCATATTTACTTGGCTTTGTTCAGCAAATATTTCCATAGGCGGTAGTGTTACAATCAGAAACGTGCTAAGTTAATAATTAAGGCTGCCATCAACTTCGCATTATGGTTGATGTGACCAAAAGATGTTCGCCGTTATTTGAAACCGTCAACCAAATCTATGACCAAATATGTCAACATAGGTTTCTTTCAGTTTTTAGGGTTGGCTGGTTGACTGGTTGACTGGTTTTTCAAAAAAGAGTTTCCTGTTTTTGAATCTAGCCTTGGGATGTTTTTGTTCTTTTTTAACTCTTCGGATCGGAGAGTGACTTCCAGAATCGAAAAATTGAAAAATCACATCTAAATTGGCAAACCCTGGTATGTATCACGCGGTCACACCGCACCGATGGAGCTAAAGGGCTGAAAATGTTAATATTTACTCCTCATTATAGCTAGAAAAAAAGTAAGTTATTATTAGAGGTTCAGTTTGCAATGTACGTTTGCGCTAATTTAATCCCTTAGTTGGTGAGTGCTTGTCTTTTGAAAATTAAAACTTTTTTAGTGATCACTGTCCAAAAAGGCGAGAGAAGTAACCTTTTTTCATACTACCCCTATTTCAAATTTTCTTAATTGATCATCCCCATCACCTTATGCTGCCAAAAGACATCGGTTGAACGACGGTTTCTATTGGGTGACTAACCAGACCCGTACTCTTATTTGTTTCTATTATTAGAATAAGTATTGTTGCTCATTGTATAATTTCAACTACTATTTATCTTCATCTCTGGTCGTCTGTTTACTCACTACCGTAGAGTAACGACCCGGGTTGGTGGGTGATAAAAACAACTAAAAAAAACGGGATATAGGTAAATAATAGTCAAAACTAATACAATAGGGGTTTTGTTGTATCGCACTTGGCGATTGGGTATCGGATATCTGTGCCCGGTCTCGCCGTCAGATTGTCTGTCCAGTAACAGAAAAGCGTTTTGTTGCTATGTCTTTTAAACTGGCCACTGGGCCGACCCAAGGGTCCCTGGCTTCCCGACTAGGCTGGTCTTCGTCGCTCTCAAAAGTATCGTATTATCCCAATTCTTTTATTCGTGTTTTACACTGAGGAAAATAAATATATAGACATGAAAAGTTTATAACAATAATCAGGTAAAAGAAAACGGTCTATAGACAGCACCAGATTGTCATTTCATGAATATAAGTAAAGCGTCTGTCTCTGCTGAAGACACTCCAAATGTAATGGAGTATGACGGCTAGTAATGAAGTCCAGAGGTTTATTGCATGCATCAGCTTCGTGATCATTGCAAGTCTCAAGTCTGGTCAAAAACAGGACTTTACACATACAAGTTTTTATGATCAACCATTTGGTAGTGTGCATATTCTCACCAGGGATACCTCCCTCCATCTCCCTCAGTTTGCTACTGGGTCTTAGTGAAGGATTTTTCCCACTTTTCGCTGATACCAGGAATCGAACCCGGAACCGTCTGCAAGTGAAGCAGACGTTGAAACAATTACACCATTCGATCAGACTTGTAATGAATCTAATAGATTCATCATCATGACAAGGAGAGTGTCCGTTTACATTACGGACAGATAATTATCATCTTTATACGTTTTTTGGCATAATGTGGGGAGGGTGGTCCCGATTATAAATTATAAATTCTTAAGTTCGTGCTTGACCTTTGAAAATTTGGACTCTTCAGTTTTCACCGCCAAATGCCAGATGAGTAATTCATTCATTGGATCATCCTTCTTCCATTTTTCTTTAAATTGATCCCTCTGAACAAGGTATGCTGCCAAAAGACGTTGATTACGTGACGGTTTCTATTGAGTGACTAACCAGACCTGTTCATTTACACTTTACGGCGATAAAAATACCTATAGAGGAATAGGACGTTCATTATAATAATGATGTAAAAATATAGTCTTGAAAAAACGTCAGAGTTTCAGAGATGCATATAATAGATTCCTTATTTTAATTAGAATACCCCTGCCAATGCTGGGTTCGGAGTTAGTAATTGAGGGTGTATCTGCTCAGAGATTTGATCATTTGTCCCGTAGCTAATTGCCTATCTCCACAAAATTTCATTGACATTCATAGAGAACTTTCAGCGATATTGTATGGTGTTGACATATAACTTCAGCGTCGAGGAGGTAATTGTGCATGGACCAGCCGCTCCCAAATTGAATCACTCCTTTCGTAGCCAATTTTCCACGAAATTTTAATTAAATTCATTGAGAACTGTTGGGGATATTGCGTGGACAGTCATAAAGGTATACATAAATACTTGAAAAAGAAAGAAAAATATCTCTCATTTTCGTTATTTAAAAAAAGTTTTTTTACTCCTTTTCCTTTAGAATAATAAAAATATTTCTCAACCGAAAACGTATTCCTGGATCCGCCTCAAAATTTAACCAAATTTCTCTTACCTCATTGCTCACCTTTCCACTGAATCATACTGAAATTCATTGGGAACTTTTGGAGATAGTGTCTATAGTTTTGAGAAATTTCGTTAACATTCAAAGCTTTTTTGAGGATTACATTCTCACTTTTTGGCTATGTTGTTAACACGACGAGGAGGCTGCCCTCTACATGTCGACTAAATGTAAAAGTCAGTGAAGTCCAGAGTTCAACCCACTGATACTTATAATACAGAGCAGTGGTTCAACCCGATGCAGCTTCCTCTACTTAACGGGGACAAGGCAAAGATATCCAGGCGTAACAAGGGAAGAAAAAGAAGAAAAAAAAAGAGAACATCACCCGATTCCAACGTTGTAGCGCTACTACCGCTAGAAAAATTCTGTTCACCACTATCATTTGTATAGTATACACGAGGAAGGTCGTAGAATGTATCGGCCAAAATGTCGTGGTAAAGACGCAAGCAACAAGAAGGTGTTCAATCGTCCGGAAAATAAACTTTTTGAGATATCGTGTGGGCAGACAGAGAAATAGATAAATGGAAAGATAGACAGACAGACAGACAGAAAGACAAGAAGTTGGAAAGACAGACAGACAGATGACACAACTGAATGGATATACATCTCCAACTTCGTTGGCAGAGATAACAAGATGAGATTTACATGACGGACAAATGATTGTTACTAGAAACCGTTAACCTGAACTGCCACAAAACTGTCAAGATAGATCAGTAATCTTCAAACTTTAACTATTCGAGGAACCTTTTTCAAGCGATAAATTTTCTTGGGAACCCCTCCAAATTGCAACCCTTGGATTCCGTGGAATAATTTGAATACAAAAACATAGGTGTCTTCCGGTGTTTAAGATGGTTGGGCTGGATATGTATGTATCACGTGTACAGGCCACATCGATGGAACGAGAGGGCTGGAAACATTTACTCTTTATAAAGTCAACAAAAAAACTTTTTTTTCCATCTCCCAGGTCTTTATGGAGGTCCAGTCATGTAAATTATTACTGTGGCTTAGAAATCATATTGCGACCTCACCTCACTTCACTTACCTTCCCTCCCTGGCCCTAGGTATTGTGAGCAGTCTGTCTCACCAAACTGGCTAAACCTGACTATGGTTGCCGTTGGTAATAGAAATGTCCTTTGGCGATTGTTGAACGACAGTAGACATCTAAAGTGACGAAAGGTACAATCCTTTTTTGATATTTGCGTGTGAGTGGGGCAAGGAAGGTAATTTGCAAATACTTTCATCAATCCAGATATTTAACTTTTTGGACCGAAAAATTGCACCCAAAAGATCACATTAACTAAAAAGATATCGACTCTTTACTGGGTTTATTCCCCTATTACTATTTTTCTTGGAATAATGACATAAGTGAAATGGTGGCCATCCCCCTCCCCCCAATTGCACCAACTATAGACGACTATAATTTTTTTTATATCAATTATAACCAAAACAGTGTTTGAGACCAAAAATCAACCCCGCCTGAAATTAGACAATGATTTGCGCACGCTCTGAGCGATAGCCGAGACGCCCCCCGTCTCGATGATCAATAATACACACATTCATCACCTGAAGACAGCCGTAAGGTACAATGGCCGTCACGTTGTTTTCAAGGAATGAACCAAGGACAAAACCGAACGAAACCTTACGTAATATAAAATATTATACTTTTCATATATGAATTATTGTGACCGTTTTAAAAATTGTCATCATAGCATATTTTGAGCCTTCGTTATGTATCAATGGCAAAACTCAAGTCAAGATGATTGCCAATAGAGTTCATACTACTAAAGGAAATAATTTTTAGATGAAAATATTCTACAATCTTTCTTCTTCTTAATGATTATACAAAGAGTATTACGATAACATTGACAGGGTTACTAGTTTCGGGCATGTTATCAACATTTGTCGTTTTGTTGTCAAAAGTCAATCGGTGTTATGGCTCGTCTGCTCGAACTTTCTAGGAAAAGACGAGTGAAAAATCGATTGAATGATTAAGACTTATCTAAATGTTTTTTTTTTCGGTAAGAACTGGTTGCCCTATACTGACAGCACTCAGTGGAGATCAAAACAATTGAGCTTGCTCTACAGGAGGCACTCTGCGTAATAGTGGAGCAGTTTCAGAATTTTAGAGCCAGAAATAGACACACGCATGTGCAGACACTACGTATAATTTTTTTCCAAAGGTGCCTTGATCTCTTCAAAATATTCCCCTTGGGACCAAATACACTTAGCTTTGAATCACTTCCACCTTTTACAACAGACTGCACAGTCCTCTTTCCAAATCATCACTATCAGCTTCCTCGTTGCGTTCTCCATGATCTCGTCCACAGTCTGAATTCTCTTTAGGAAAAGCCAGAAGTCACAGGAAGCCAAATGTCAAGTGGGCGATACAATCTTTTTCACCCCTCACATCCAATAATACCTGCACCAGGCGTAAAGAATGGATAGACTCGGTCATTGTGAATGTGACAATCACACAGCACACAAGGTCAATCAATTGCGTCTCAATGACGACTAAGTGATCACAGTCTGTTCACGCCTATGCAGTAAGGTCCTTTCAGATTGGTTAACAAATTACGTCAAGGCTGCACAACCAGTTCTCAAGATCTTCAAAGCAGTTAAATACTTTCCCGACAGACCTTCTACGTACATATATACTTCATTTACTTCCACTTTGCAAACTCACAGCTTTGCGACGGTGAAAATGAAATTTCAAACTTAATTGAATTTAGATAAAATTCGCCATCACAGTCAATAATTGAACAACTGTAGCGTCAAAATTTGAAGTCATGTAAGAAAGTTCAACTGAAGAATAAATATAGTCAGAAAAAATTCTATTTATAACATCACTGGCGTTTTCTACTGGAGAACTTCTAAAATCTTGAGATTCTCTAGAATCTATATGTTATTAATAAATAAAGCCTCACAAAAGTAAAAAGAGCCAAAAAGTTTCATGGCTAAGGGTATGGTCACAAACACACACATATATATATTTTATTGCATCATCTTCAGACAACTGTTTCGATGTATTACATCTCTTCAGTGTAGCTATAGAATTTCTATTATACAATCCAACACCAGGATTGAAACCTTCGCTTCAGATCAGAAGTCCGATATCCTACCTATGAGCTACGGAACTGGACAGTCAGTAAGGCTGAATTTAAGCCACATATTAATTTACGGATAAATTCCCCATCCACCAAAGTGCTCTATTCATATATATATATATATATATATATATATATATATATATATATATATATATATATATATATATATATATATATATATATATATAGAGAGAGAGAGAGAGAGAGAGAGAGAGAGAGAGAGAGAGAGAGCGAGCAGTTTGGTCGATGGGGAATTTTATACATATATATATATATATATATATATATATATATATATATATAAGGATTGAACCTTTTGCCCCTTTTTTTGTCCAATTTGAACACAATAAAAGATTTTCACGAGTGAAAGTTTGAATGTGTCTATCGATTGAGGGTGCATTATTTTCTATAATTCTGTTTCAGTTTACAAACTCTCACTTTATTACGTATCATTAGGAACGAATTAGTTCGTAAAGGCGAGATATACGTCTGCATATTATATGTTATGGGCGCGTGCACAGGCCCGTACAAAGCTGGTAATAGGTCCCGGCCAGATAGGAATTGTAGTCCCCCGTTTTGGAATGATCATCAAGTATATGTGTGATCAGTGCCAAATACATTTGGTTTATGCATGATTATATACATGTATGCCCCAGGAGTACCCCCCCCCCCCAAATCGTAGACCCAGGACAACTGGCCCGAATGCCCCCGTACTCTGCCTGTAGAGACCGGCGTGCAGGTACGTATACTTGCGTTATCATTCGTTGGGCCGATAGAGGATTTATTTCAAAAGTCCAAAATTTCGCAAATGAATTCTTTTTCTTTAAATGTCTGAAGCCAAAACGGAAACCTAACATTAGTGACGATTATCCATTCATCCACCTGTCCCTTCGGTCGCTAGGAACGATTCCCTGTCCCTTTCGAACTAGAGACAGTTCCTTTTTTTAAAAGCATTTCAATCTCTACTCTCCCCCTTCTCCCCCTCCTCATTCTCCTCCTGAATCTTAGCGATATTTGGAGACGCTTTCTGGCCGCAAATAGAAATCTGGCCTCGGGCCAGTATAATTGTAGTGGAGAAGCAAGAAGGAAGAAAAATGATGGAAGTTGACAAGGGCAGAAGATGAAAAAAAAAACAAACAAAAAACAAAAAAAAGCAAACAAACAAGGATAGCTGTGAAAGGGGGAAGGGGAGAAAGAAGAGGATAGTACCAGAGTGAAGAGGAGGGGAATGGTGTATAAAAAAAAATGGAGCTTAAGATTGGTGGTTGGTAGAGATTTACGAACGCTGACAAGGGATGATTTTTTTTAGGATAAAAAAATATCACGAAGGAGCTGAGAGGAAGGGGAGAATGAAATAAATAATTTAGGGCAGAGAAGGAGACGGATCGAAAATTGAATATTGAACTGTCATTCGATCAACTGGTTTGTAGAAAGGTGGAAGGACGGGTAGTAAAATAGATACACAAATAGATAAAAAGACACACCGCTAAAATTGATTATAAAAAAATATTTTATCTACAGCTGAAATACGTCCGTCGAGCGGGTTTTCGGATTGTTTCTGCGGAAAGCCTAAATGGGGACCTTGGTCCCAATAAGGAATCAAAACAGCTTTGTTTGGAGTACATTAATTCAATATCTTTAGGGACACTGTACCGTTCCGGTTACTTAGTCACATACAGACAACTGGGATCAGACTTTTCGTTAAACATAGATAGATAGATAGATTACAGGCTGAGATCGATAGATTGATGGATTAAAGGCAAATATAGATAGATAGATAGATAGACAGATAGATAGATAGATCGAACACTGAGAAAAATAGTGTGTAGACGACTTTAAGTTAAGAAAAGACTAACTTTTAGTTAAACAGATAGATAGATAGATAGATAGATAGATAGATTACAATCTGACATAGATAGATTGATAGATTGAAGGCTTTGATAGATAGATAGATAGATAGATAGATAGATAGATAGATAGATAGATTACTGGCTGAGGTTGATAGATTGGTGGATTAAAGGCCTAGATAGATAGATAGATAGATAGATAGATAGATCGATGGAAGACTGAGAAAAATAGTGTATAGACGACTTCAAGTTAAGAAAAGACTAACTTTTAGTTAAACAGATAGATAGATAGATTGATAGATGGATAGATAGATAGATAGATAGATAGATAGATAGATAGATAGATCGAAGGCTGATAAAGATAATATGTAGACGACTCTAAGATAAGAAAAAATAACTTTCAGTTAAATAGATAGATAGATAGATAGATAGATAGATTAAAGGCTTAGATGGAAAGAAAGATTGATTGATGAAAGGCTGATATAAATAGATAGAAAGTAGACGGCTCTAAGATAAGAAAAGACCAAGATAAACTGAATAATAAATTAATCATACAAATACTATTTCCCAGTTACTAGATTGAAATGTTTTTAAGAAAAAAAGGAAAAAAAACAAAAACAGATTGTTTGTGAGAGAGAGTAAGAGGGATAGAGTTATGGAGAGAGCCACAGAGTGAAAGGCTAGAATCAATATTTTCAAAGTAGCTCAACGCAATGTCTTCTGGGACACCAATGTCAAGATGCAGATCGCCATCACAGTAAAAACTCACAGTCGCCACTAATATTCAGACATCTTGTCAACTTATGCCTTCCGGGCTTTCTCTCTCCATACAAAAAATACTTTAATTCATTCTTACAACGACTTGGCTCTATTTTTACTACTTGAAATAAAAAGAGAAAAAGGAAATGGTAAAAAGACTTATAAAAGTTCCTTTTATATTCGGCAGCCTTTCTTAAAGTAATGTTTGTTGTATTCTAAGTGTATTGTTTAAAAGAAAACAATAATTATTTGTTATTTTCGAAAATATAATTAGCATTTTAAAAACATTTCCTTCATTTTAATAAACCCGCCCACCCAAACACATAAAAGCAATTCTCTATTCTCTGTTGTCATTATGGACGCTACAGAAAATTCTAGACAAAGCCAGGCCGCCATATTGTTTGATTTTTCTTTAATTACTACAAAGAAGCTAAAAAGAATTAAATGAACTTGAGTTACTCTCGTTGAAATTGAGGATTTTTAAATGAAAAACAAAAGCACTTTTCACTAAAGATAAAGAGAACAAAAGTCATTTTTTCTAGTGTTATTGGAAACCTATGTAAAACTGTTATTATCATTGAAATTTCATGACGTAATTTTGTTAATTTAAAACTGTTCCGGGCAATCTTTCTTTTTCATTTGATATTGTTTTTCTAGTTAATTCAGGTCCGTGAAGAACTAAATCATTATGATAACACTAATTTGAAAACAAGTGACTCATTTATTTTTTACAGTGATAGAAATGGGTTTTGGGAACGAGGTATACGATGAGGCTTGATTTGGGGGACCAGTTATGGTAATATCTCCATTAATAAACACTGTTTATACAAAAACCTGTAAATTGAGATGTAGGTATACACCATATCCTTGCGTACCCCGCTATCCACTCCTGTATATTCAGCTTGGACTTGTAAGTCCGTCTTGGGGTCTAAAGCATAAAAATCGATGTTCTGGTATTTTGAGGTGCAGGTGGCCGAACAGTTGACAGGACTGTGAATGGAACGATGATCCGAGTTCAAACTTAGACTAGAACAATTTGCGTTCACTTTGCACTAATGCTCTTGGGAAAGACATGCATCTAACCCCCACCCGCATCTATGGGTAAAAAGAACAGTTAAAGCTCTATAGTTCTGTAAAGCAGTCTGTTTTGGGAGTTGGGCTAGCATCCCGACTCTGTAAAAACCCACATTTGCTAGGGTAACACTTATTCTGTCTTCATGGATTGTTTGAGAAATGGAGACGAAATTATTGCCTCGTGTGTCGTGCGACTCGGCAAACAACTTTACTTGTTACGTTTTAGTATGCCACCCTGGTTTACTTCTTTACGACACGTATTCACTATTGGAAATTTCTTTTCATTGTCGAAATGAGCTTTTTTCTTGCATTTTTTCCACTTGATGTTAAACTTGAACGAATAAATGGAAGAGAGCTAAATAAAACCTTAATTACTCAACAAAACGCATTTTTAAAAATATGATAAACAGGTCAACAGTTCAACTTTATTTACTGGAAGGTGAAAATTGTACAAGAACAACGGAAGTTAAATCACTTCAAACGAAAATGGTTTCGTAATTCCATCTCTTTTGTGTTTGGTGAAACATACTTTCAAGTATTTCGAATATAATTTTCCGAACTGCCCTAGTGATACGATTATAAAGAAGATCAATGATAATAAGTGCAGAAATAAAAGTTATCATGTAGGAATTTTAAAATTACTACAAATGGGTTTTAAGCAATTCAAATGTAAAGAAAACATGCATTTTATATAAAATTATGCACTCAAGCATTCCAATCTAACAGATGTTTAAAATCTTCCCTTTCATCTGAATAGATGATTTGACACACCCTGTATATTCATGTCACATTCATTTTCTTATAAATTGATCTTATTTCTAAAAATACATTACTTTTTGAACATTCAGTGGTCAATTTGAAAAACAATTCCTGAGCCCGCAGTGGAAGGGGCCTCAAAAAGCTTTGTAAATAGTAGCTGACCTACTGTATATACAATAACAAGGGGATATTTCTATATATATGATACTATGAACCACTCGACTCTTCCTCATTAGTAAATCCTAGAAAATAAAATACATTAATATTTTTCTTTGACCGAAGAGAATTGAGATTTTACGAGGACTTAAGAACATAATATTCGTGATTAAGGAATGGAAAAGGAGAATCAGATGTTTTCTATAAGTAGATTGTGTTACTATTGAGCTAATTTAAGGGCCTGAATCATGAGTACGGAATAGGTAATTGTACTCTCAAGTTGACTAAATTGCTAGAAACCATTAGCAAGACTTGAAAGCCTTGAGATAAGCAGGAAATCTAAGAACTGGTTTTGACCAGCTGGAGATAAGTACCATCAAATGGTCAGACAATCACTTTTGAGCCTTCTTCCTAGGAGACATTTGGGATTCAACGAGCAGATGACCTGTCGTCCCTACTTAGAGACAGGAACACTTGATTTGTACAGTTGATGACTGTTAACTCGAGTTAGTAAATGCTTAGAACGGAGAGTTGAATCAGCCATCCTAATTGCAATGATAAGCATTGATAAGGAAAAGGGATATCACAATGAGCAACGGAGTAGATTCAATAAAAATTACAAAAAAAAAAAACCTTTTGCCTACCCACGTCCTTAGATTCACTATAAATCCGGGTGTGATCTGGCTTCCGTCAGCATTCGACCTTGTGTCATATCTTATCCTGGTGTAAAGACAAGTAAATAGGACATTCGCCTCGAATTGCTACATAAAGTGTCGCCACACTGGATTTCGCCCGCTCATCCGAACTTGAAGCAGACCTACATCTTTCACTGTAACCAACTGGACAGAGAAGCTGTATCAAAACGCAAAACAAAGCAGTGACTTTCCCCATTTAAAGACAGGCGTTTTCTTTTTTTCTTTTTTCTGACTACAGAATTATATGACGCGGGCGTCCGGCATAGTAGTTGGGACAATGATCAATTCGAAATATCACTAGACTCAGACATAACGTAGTTCGCAGCCGCGTAAGTATACCAACGGTAAACAGTACTGAGCACATCACCACGTATAGATGAATTGCTTAAATAATAATGCAGCCTTTGGAGTTGTTTTTCTCTGATCAAGAGATAGTGCATGTTTATTTGTTGCAAATTTTCCTTTTCCATCAAATCTCTTAATGTTGGTGGGGTCCCTTAAGGAGCCAAGCCGGCGGACCCCGAAATCCCTAGCTATGACACTGCTTGTTTCACGAACACTTCTACCTGTCTTCCGTGACCAGCGACGCCGCTTGACTTCGATTTCCTTCTGCGCATGCTCGAGTGGGCAGTTTTTATTCAATAAAGTTTCATTGAAAATATTTAATGAGACTACTTTAAAACGAAAAAGGAAAAGCGTGCTGAGTATCCAACGGTAATAATTAAATAATACCATTTTTCATGATATGAATTAAATAATTCTGGCCATACTACGCTCCTTTTCTTGAAAAAGAACTCTCAATTCAACTCAGAGCTTAAATTGATTTCGTTCAAGCGAACTGTTTTGAATGACCAGCAAGCGTCCTTTCATTTTTATCCATGATAGAATCTTGCCCGCATCACTTAAGTGCTTTGCAATTTCAATGGCTGATGTTAATTCGGATTTAATGGCGGTTAAATTTACTGTAAGGTGGACAACTTTTCAACATGCATATTTTCAATTGCCTTTCTGTATGGATAAATTATTCTATCGGCGACCACTCAAAACTTCTCTTTGTCAATCAACTTATTAATGTCTTATTTTGCTTTTTCTGATCTTGAGAAATCACTACAAACTATGTTTTTTATTTTTTTTAAATAAAGAGGGAGACTATACGAGAAAAGACGAGAATTATTTGCCGTCATATTGTCTGCCCTCTGCTTTTGTAGTTAATAGCTAAGGTATCGTCTTTATCTCAACCAACGATTTTGAACAACATGTATGTATTTACTTGTGACTGTCTGCCTGCCTGTCTGTCTGTCTGTCTGTCCTCACAATGTCCCTAAAAGTTCTCAATGAATTTCAATAAAATTTTTCTGGTAGAGTTGGCCGGAGGGTATAAAAGAATTTGTTGAATTTTGGAGTGGATCAAGGAATACTTTTTAGAGATATTTTTTCATGCATCATGTGTTCACTCATGTTTTCCACACAATGTTTCCAGACGTTCTCAAAGAATTTCGACGACAATTTACAGAAGGCAAAAGAAGAGTTGATTATATTTGGGGGCCGGTCATGGGAATTTTTCACGGTTATCTCCCCTGCATTGTAACTATTTTTTAACTAGTTTTCGTTCAGTTTTTGTGACAATGACATAGGTAGGGACATGCACTCTCTGAGTGGGTGGATGATGGGTTTGACTTTCCCAGTTTTGCTATTTTACCCATAGTTGGAAATGGGCAGATGGATTCATGCCTATGAGCATTAGAGCGAATTGAACGCAGATAGTCTCAGCTTGAGTTTGAAATCGGCTCGTCGATTTCATTTTCACCTTTCAAAAAAAATAAAATTAAAAAATGGTGGACATTACTATAAAGTGTATATTTTATTTAACATGGTATAAATTAAGTAATAGTCAAGCGTTGTGCTATTACATTAAAATTTTATTGATACAATTCAAGAACATTGAACGAAATTTGAATTTCCTTTCTCTATTAGAATTATTATCTGTCAACTATATCTTTTTTCCCGGGCAGATTAAAAAATTCGGCAAACTAATCAAAAATGCCAAGTGGACAAGATCGATGAAGATGAGTATTCGCATGTACAAAGTTACAGTTGCTGCATATATCAATTTCTAAAATTGAAATTGCAATTTGTATTGTAATTCACCTTGTTTTAATATTTCAATCTTAGTTTTAACTCAAGTATCAGATTAAATACTTTTTCAGATTTACTGAATTGACATTTGATGTCAGCCAGTGCAAATTGAGGTTGTGGATCGCTCAATATTGTAACAGTATACATGTGATTACTCATGTTCTTTGATTCGATCCACTTGTATTTTTAATTTCCTCTCCACATTTTTTATTTACTTGCTCTATTTTTAATTTGCTTTCCGTATTTTTCAATTTTCCGTGGAAGAGGTATAAATGACAGATAACAGATGACAGATATTAATTCTAATATATTCGGACCTTATTTTTTAATTTGCTTTCCGTATTTTTTAATTTTCCGTGGAAGAGGTATAAATGACATATAACAGATGACAGATATTAATTCTAATATATTCGGACCTTATTTTTTAATTTGCTTTCCGTATTTTTTAATTTGCCGTGGAAGAAGTATAAATGAAATATAACAGATGACAGATATTAATTCTAATATATTCGGACCTTATTTTTTAATTTGCTTTCCGTATTTTTTAATTTTCCGTGGAAGAGGTATAAATGACAGATAACAGATGACAGATATTAATTCTAATATATTCGGACCTTATTTTTTAATTTGCTTTCCGTATTTTTTAATTTTCCGTGGAAGAGGTATAAATGACAGATAACAGATGACAGATATTAATTCTAATATATTCGGACCTTATTTTTTAATTTGCTTTCCGTATTTTTTAATTTGCCGTGGAAGAAGTATAAATGAAATATAACAGATGACAGATATTAATTCTAATATATTCGGACCTTGCATAAATGAATCACCTGAACCGCGCATGTACCAAACCTAATTATCTTGAAAAAAAAATGATCTTGAAGGTATAGATCTTTTATCTAAAATTATTTAAAACATACCAGCACGAGATTCGGGCATTGTTGGTCCAAAATAACCATGGAGATACACCGAAGGCATATTTTTCAAATAAGAAGAAAAGAAAAAACCGTTTTTAGGTTATGCCTAGTGGTGTACTCATTTCAAGGTTGTAGCCCCACTGTGACCAGGAGACATACACACACACACACACAGACGAGCAAAGAGAGAAGAATATGCAGCCCACTCGGATGGTTGGTCGAGAGGGCAATTTGTGGGGCTACAGTGATTCAATAGAGAAAGGAAGAGTTTAAATTTCGATCGATATTCTTTAAAAAGGTACCAATGTATTTTTAATGGAGGCGCTAAGCGGCTCACTATAACTAAATTGATATCATGGTAAATAAAATATAAGATGTATGGTTGTGATGTCAAAGTCCAATCCAAGTCAACTTTATTTCACCTCCGTAACAAGGACAATCCTCACCAAATATAGGAAAGTAAACACTTCACTGTCCGTCTACCCAGTCACCTTAAACCAAACAGATATATAGAATTAACATTTCAATCCCGGAATTTGAAATAATGACTTGGTGATTGCTAGGCAGTTCTCTTCCCAACTGAGCCAAACTGACAAGTCTTATACATTTACGATTTTATTTATCATATATACAAGACAAAATTTATAGTAATCATCTCGATTCGGAATGGAAGTAGGAGTGGAGTTTAACCCTGCATCAGCCAGGCTTGTTTGTTATATTTTTTCAAAAATGGAATCGACAGTTCGAGTTGAAATTCCAGCTGAGACAACATGCGTTCACTTAGAACTAATACCCTAAGGAAAGACATGAATCCATCCTTCCTCAAGGTATTAGTGGACCAGCCTCGTCGTCCAACGCTGCAAGGGGTCAGGAAACGGACTGAGTAGGGAGCATGTTTCCGAAAGTGCGGTGAAGAAGTTCTATGGTGAAAAACAAAAGAAACAAGAACCATAGAAGCTTCTTTTAATGTCAACACATCTCTTCCTTCCGTCCTATTTCTGTTGTTTAACGTAACTGAGACCGACAGAACGAAATGGGTCAAATAAAACCCAGTTCGCTTCACAACCTGTCAATGAAATTTCGTGTTGATTTGAACAAATCTATGTTCATACGGGATCTTCTTATTTTTGAAGGTTGAGCTTGCTCAGCCAAAGGCTTGCCATCCTAGTGTGATTCTTTGCTTGATTTCTTCATCTTTTGAGGAACCAATGCATCCTCCCCATAGTTACTTATGGAGCTGAAACACGGAACCTAACCAAGAGACAGATGCGTAAATTGAGAACTATGCAACGTGCTGGGCTTCACATGGAGAGACCACAAGACAGAACAGTACACCCGGGGAAAGACAAGAGTCAGGGACATCATAGAATCCATTAAAAATCTCAAATGACAATAGGCTAGCCATGTTGCACGAATGGTGGACAATCGATGGACATCACAACTCACGACATGGATCCCCTGAGATCACATGCGGAACCGAGGCCGGCAGAATAATAGATGGAGAAACGAGATAGACAAATCTAGAAAGTACTGGCTCTGCGACTTCCAGGATAGAGATGTGTGGCGAATCCTGGGGAAGGTCTATGTCCAACGACGGACGTTGAAAGACTAATGATGATGATGATGATGATGATGATGATGATGATGATGTTCATACCAGGTTGAGCCCTCCAAAAAACCTGAATTTTAATGTGGCACAAGATCAGGACCCAGTTGCACATCGTACTGTTAGGTGTCACAAGTCGACACTTTTCTGAGCTTATGCTCCATGTGGTGTAGACTGATTTGTATCCAGTGGTTTTTCCCTCTGATTTTTTACGTATTTTTGTAATAGCTGATAAAAAGAGCAAGAGGTATAGTTGAAGTTTTTTTTTCTTTGGGAGGAAACCACGGCTAAAACAGCAGTAATGCTTTGAGAAGCCTTTAAAGAAGAAGTAAAACATTAAAGCATACGAGTGATATTCGCATTTCAAAAATGATGAAATGTTTCTTGAAGTCTGACCACGATCTGGCTGGCCCTCGAGTCGAAACGACAAAAATCTTGAAAAGGTTCACCATGACTATTGATTATATACCTGAGGTGACTGGTTTGTCTTTGAGTTCATGCCTGTAAATATCAACAGAATATTTTGGTAAAAGACGCGTATCTGCAAAGCTTATGCCTCTTTTTCTTACAGAGCTTATAAAAAAATGATCAATAACAGATAATCTTTTGCATATGTGTAACGAATTGAGGAGGGGAAATGCTCAAAATTAGCCTCGGTTGCTTTCAGAAGAAACATGGATATAAAGGTTTCATTGTAAGAAATAAGAAAAAACCATCTGCTTCTTGGCGGAT
>OY735240.1:11268363-11285863 GCA_963457665.1 Thysanoteuthis rhombus | reverse complement strand
TAGTAGGAGGTTCAATTTACAGTGTAAGTTTATGCTTAATTGGTCCGGTTGCATTCGCGCTTATTTCCGAAAATTCAGACTTTTTTTAACTTGCCGTGTTGGGCGAGAGAAATAACTTATTCATTGATCACACCATTTTCAAATTTTTTAATTGATCATCCCCAACATGGCATGGTGTCAAAAAATGTTTGTCACGTGGTGTATTTTATTGAGTTACTAACCAGAGGGTACGATGACAATTTACCAAGACCAGCTTACTTTTGACGCAAGGCCACAAATGCAATCTATTCGACAGCGTGGCTTGACGTCGGACGTTTATAGTAATACTCGTCAATGAAAGCGAGGCGTGATCTAGTCACGTCAATTTAAGTATACGTGTGATTAAGTGTTTTTGACTAGGAGTGCAAATAAAAGATGACAATCGATCACTGGATCAATCAGTTTGGGGAATGCGTCGTATAGCCACTCAGACAACCTACAGTCAGCCAGTGCGAGCAGAAACGGGCAGTCAATCAGTTTGTAGCAGATAGCTTTTATGCTATTTTCGTTCGAGCACGAACTCCGTGGAAGAAAAAAAAAACCCTGCCAACAACCGACAGCACAACGAAGCCCGGGGGTGGGGGATACATAAATACTCAAATCCCAACACTTTCTGAACTTGTCTATTTCGTCCCGCGATCTTTTATTGTGCCAACTTCGGTTTTGCATATTTTTTGCATATAATCTCTGAGGATTCATGATGTGAGTCGTGATATCCATCTATTATCTGCCATTCTTGCAAGCTGTCCAGCCCATTGCCATTTGATTTTTCTGACATATTCTATGATAACTCTGACTCTTGTATTTCCTTAATACACAGCGCTGCCTTGTGAACCCTCCAAGTGAGTTGGGATTGAGCTAAACAGCCACCGTTAATGCAGGGACGTTGGTTTAGCTCAATGGTAAGAGCGATGCTACATTGAAGCGGCTACCTGATTGGTCTCACGTTTGATTCCTGCAGCAGCCCCATTTTTTCTTAAAAATTGATTATTCTATTTACGCTGTCTAGGCTAAATGATACAGTCACCGTGTAATACCGGGAGATCATTTCAAATAGGAGTTTCAATATGATATAACGCGATTTACAATTATTCTATTGGATCATACATCCATATCCTAATAGCACATTCCACTGAAAGTAAATATTTGCCCTGTGCTATAATTGTAGCCAAATGGGGTCTACTTATAAACATTCTTATTTTTGGTATGTACTGCAGTATTTTGATGGTTTAAACATTCCTAATGATTAATTTTATTGTATTGAGCCAATTGCTCCACATACTCGTAAAACATTGTGATATGGAATATTCCGAGAGAATTATTTTCGATAAAAAATGTAAAGGACCATTTTTGTCGTTTGGGGGCCATTTTTGGCTTTTAAATACAAAAATGCCGATCTCGTACATTTTATCATGACAGCAGAGCAGTTAGATTCTTAAGGATGTCACACCTCTAATGACAACTCACGTCTTTCTCCTTTCTAATTTCTAATGTTTAACGTAATGGGAACCGGCCGACAGTCCAGCCAACCGACTAACCGACCGAAAAGCGTCTTATTACATCTAAAAAGCTAAAGCTAAAAATGTGATGCGGTTTTGTATTTTGATAATTGTCTTCAGATTCATATCATTGTAAACATTGCCTTTTAATCACATTCCGTGTGTGTTTTGTCGTCAACACTTATACAGACGTGTAGGTGTTCTTGTGCAAAAATTTTTATGGTCTACATATCACCTGCGCATGCGTGCTCGTGTATGTGTCTTTATGATTCATCTATTTTTTGCTATTAGAAATTAAGCTGGCTACGGCTTCAGCCGTTCCTGTTTTTTGCTACACAAACGGCTCTGGTGTGCTGTGTGCGAAATTCGAAGTGGCTTCTCCCACTTGGACCAGCGACATTTAACACATAACCGTGAGAAGAGATGGATTCATGACCTTCCTTTACGAAATGAACATAAACTGTCCCTGCTGCAGTTTGAACTCGGCTCGCCGAGTCCGTACCGTTAACTACTCGGCCACTCAGCCTCTTCCCTTCAGCTTTTAATTACATTCCATAGATCTTTCGCCGTCAACCCTCCGTAGACCGAACGTTGAGATGTAACACCAATCCCTTGTATTATTATCTTCACATTGTTATCAACAGAGACACACAGACACACATATATAATATTGTGTCATCCACAGACAGCTGTTTCGTTGTATTACAACTCTTGAGTGTGGCGATAGACTATCTAATATACCGTCCACTGCCACATCGGAGGCCTTTGGACTCGTCTTTGGGCTCTCCTATTATTACTCGGCCCAGGAGCAGCACTGGTTCATTGCAATTAACGGGAGCAGGTCCCCTAGTGGACGCTTTCGTGGCGGAGGTTGCTTTGGTTGCTTAGCAAACCGAAGCCGCGTCGTCTGGAGCCATTTTTGGACGGATGGTTCCTATTCTTCCATATTTTTAAGCCTCGACATTGTGTCATATTTTGCTGTAGTGGGACAGCGAATACCCCCCCCCCGTCCAGTACCACGATACCAAGATCGAAACCATAGCTTCAGATCCAGAGGCTGGTATCCTCACTCTACTCTACGGAACTGGACGGTCAGTAACGTTGAATTTAAACGATATATTTATCAACATATAGATTCCACCAGGGTACTCCATTCCATGTTGGAAGAGCATTGCATAAGCTTACAATGAGCGAGCTACCTCACTTAAAGAGTGCTCAACCATGAAAAAGGGAGCGTTAATAATTGTCTCATCCACAGACAGCTGTTTCGTTGTATTATAACTCTTCAGTGTGGCTATAGACTATCCATCATCCCGTCCAGTACCATGAGGTAGGATCGAAACCAGAGTACTCCATTTCATGTTGGAAAAGCAATTTATAATTATATACATATATATGATTATAAATTGCTTTATACGATATAAGAACTTTCGTACTAATCAGCGCCAGCGAAATTTCAATGACTTGTAAAGATAATACATATGAAGTTCCTTGACCTCATCACCCCACCATCGTAGTATCGGCAATCTACCCACACAATCTAATACTAAACAGCTGCCCTTCAACCCTGACATCCAAAGGCTTCTTCAAGACTTACTATTGCTGCTAATACCACATTTTGCTTCATACATATGATTATAAATAGCATTATAACAGATTGAAACTCTTATTTGAAATGATCTCCCGTCATTACACAGTGGATGTATCACTCACCTCAGACAACGATGCTCTTACCATCAAGCTAAACATATATCCATTTGTTAATTCATAACTTTCGCGTTGAAAATTGCGATTAGACCGAGAATAAACGAGATGAGAATTTGGTGTGAAAACAGGTAGTTGGGCCTCTGCATTACCGGCGGCTGTTTAGCTCAATGGTGAGAGTTTCACTACGATGAAGCCGCACGCTCGATTCCTACAGCAGCTCCATTTTCTGTAATTGTTTATTCTACTTAGAGTGAGTGATACATTCGGTGATGATGGGAGATCGAGTCTATTCGAATTGGCCCATGAAGATATTAGCATAGGAGGGGTCGCTACTTATGCCTATGGCGCAGCCTTTCATCTGGAGGAAGTGTCTATCATTGAAGCTATTGAGTGTTAAAATGTGTTGCATAAGGGCGGTAATTGTTTCAGTTCTGGGTTCTTCAGTTGCTCTATTGTTAAGGGCTTCTTTGAGGGCTAGAATGCCTGTATCATGTTTAATATAAGAGTATAAGGATTTGACGTCCATAGTGACTGGAGGTGCTTTGTTTGGGATTATTTTGATGTACCTGATTTTGTTTAAAAGGTAAGTGGTGTCTCGTATGTAAGATTTAACTTGCATTGCTAAGGGTTGGATGAGGTGATATACATATTTAGATAGTTTGGTTGTGTGAAAGTTGGTGGGTGAGATGACTGGTCTACCTGAGTTGGTGGATTTTGGGAAGTAGGAAGAACTTAGTAGGTTTATATATATATATATATATATACATATATATATATATATATATATATATATATATATATATATATATATGTGTGTGTGTGTGTGTGTGTGTGTGTGATGATGAAAATGACAATTGGAAGGTGAAGATGGAAACTCAAGAGATATGTATTACATCAATTTTTTTCATCATTCTATGAGTATGTTTCAATGCATTCCGACTGGAGGCAGCCATCTTTTTCAGAGAAAATATTTTCAGCAGTTCACTGAAAATTTTGCTGTCTACATGTTTTGATGCTGAAAGAAAAACGGGAGGTAGTGTTTGTATCACTGCAGATGAGTGTAACATTTGGTTTGAAATGACATAGGTCTTTGAGAGGTGGGGTCAGAGGATGTTTGTTTCCTATCAATACAATTTTCTAAGAAACGTTGCCTATATTTTTTCTGATAAAGATACTTGGCTCCCATCGAAATGCATCGAAACATGCCCATAGAATGATGAAAAAATTCGAGATGGAAGACCTAGAATTTTTCTCTTCGCCTTCCAATTGTCATTTTCATCAGCGTTCTATCGTATCACTTCACATCCACCACACGAACGCTCAAATATATGGAGAGAGTTAAACAGACTGAGATAGATAGATATGAACAGACTGACAGACAACTAGATAGGTAGATGCAGATGTCTTGGACACATTCTTAGTTGAGGAAACAAGCACAAATTTCCGATTTAACAGACTATACAAATTGGCAATAACGAACGAGCAACGATGGCCAATGAGAAGAGAAAAGATGATGAAAAAGTAAGTTCGGATAATAATCAATTTTAGAAAAGGGAAAAGAATAAGGAGACAGGAAAGGGAGGGATAAAAGGAGTCAATAGTGGGCGGTGAATTAGGGGTGAGGACGGGCGTAGGCAAGAAAATAGGGCACGAGGAAGGGGAGGACTAATTAAATGTTTATTATTGAGCAATGGTGCTGGAAGCCAACATGGCGTTCAGGATAGGGACACAGTTTCATAAATAAAGCCTAATGGGACAGTGACAGTTTTGTGACCTGTGCTGTAATATATATATATATATGTATACATATGTGTGTGCGTGTGCGCGCGCGTGTAAAACTACTGATGAAGCTGGGAAGATGAACTATGTTCATAATATATATGTATACACACAAATTTATATATATATATATATATATATATATATATATATATATATATATATGCACGCGTGCGTATTATGTATATATATATCTATATATATATATATGTTTGTGTGGTGGCTGTGAATGTTCGTGTATACAAGATTAATGATGAAGTTTGGCGTATATATATATATATATATATATATATATATATATATATATATATATATATATATAAAAGTTTGGTTGTCTGTTATAATGTTTGGGTGCACAGAAATCCTGCCTGACGGTCATGAGGCATTGGGCAAAAAGGTTCTTTAATGAGAGAGGAGGAAAAGAAAAGAACAGGCTTGGTGGATGAAATAGATGGCTTTGGCATGTCCGTCTGATGGTCATGAGGGAGCGGCCAAAAGGTTGCTTAATGAGGGAAGATAGAAAAAATTAAAAAAAAGAACGAACATGCTTGGCTGATGGACCTGGGGCTGGATTTGCCCTTTTTCGAGATCTGGCCGATTTTTTTCCGGTTTATCTAATACAGATCCACGGTAGCTGTTGGTATTAATAGGATTTCCTCAATATTCAGTGTAATATACATAAGCTTTTTAAAAGATTTTTCTCATTTTATTGTTAGAGTTCGCAGTAATTGCTGAAAATGCTTTTCTCTTTCAAAATATATCTAAATCCATCAGTTGACTTCTATCAACTACTCATTCAAAATAACTTTTCAAGTCTTCAGGAGGGATTTTTATGTACATTTTAATTATAATGCCGTTATTCGTAAAAAGAATATCGTTCAGGGTAGAGAGGGATTGTTTTAAAAATTTTATATTACCCTAAAACCGAACTCGACCTTTCAAACAAGTTAATAACGGTGAAGCAAAAAGCTAGGCAAACTACATTGACCTGCCGGACGTTGCGTGAGGACCTGCAAATGCCCGGGAGGATATCCTGAAATAAATTTGTGGCGTAGTATTTTTATTTTCCTTTCGTCAAGGCATGTTCAGTCTTGAAGCGTGTATTGATAGATGAGTACTTTACCAGTGTCTTTAGAATTAGGGTGCAGTGGGTAGCAGGTGGCAGTACCCTCCAGTTCTTAATTCTATTGGTTATAGTAGTGGTCATTAGCTCACACGAATGAATAATGGACGCCCACATCAAAAAATCCCTACATAAGCATACATGTACGCACTTACGTATATACACGTATGCACATGTATGCAGACAAATTGAATACAGAAGAAAAACGAACATAAATACATACATACACATAGGTGTATTAAGAGGAGCCTGATCGTAGGTTTTGGAGAAATTTGGACAAACGAATAAATAGATAAATTTTTAAAAAGTGGAAAAAATCACAAAAATAATAAATAATAAAAGATAAAGAATAAAAAATGAAGAATAAAAAAAAGAATGAAGAATAAAAATAAAAAGAACAAAAAAGAATAAGAAATCAGGTATGAAGAAAAATAAAGAATAAAAAGAATGAGAAGAAAAAAGAATGAAAATAAAGAATGCAAAACAGAAAATAATGAGTGAAAAAGAATGAAAAATAAAAAAACAAATAAAAATTAAAAAATAAAGAAAAAAAACAAAGAATAGAAATGAAAAATAAAGAATGAAAAAATGAAAAATGAAAAAATAAATGATAAATAACAAAGAATAAAAAAAAACAAAATAAAACATAAAATGAAGAATAAAACCAAAGATTAAGGAGAATTCTTAAATTGTAATCATACAGAAATTCATGATTAAAGTAACCAGGTAATAAAAATGATATTTTTTCTTTAAATTACGACCAAAGAAAAGAATGTGAGCCAGGAGTTGAAATAATTTAGCATGCCACACCAGCAAACTTACTCAGTTAACCTAACCAAGAGACAGACCAGCAAACTGAGAAGTATGCAACGTGCGCATGAGAGAATCATGCTCAATCTTACATGGAGAGATCACAAGACAGCATAGTATATAAGGAAGAAAACGTCTCACAACATGGATCCCCAGAGATCACATAAGAAACCGAGGCCGACAGAACACAAAATGGAGAGATGAAATCGACAAATTCAGGAAATACTGGCTCAGCGACGCCCATGATAGAGAATTGTGGCGAATCCTGGGGAAGGTCTATGTCCAACGACGGACGTTAAAAGACTGATGATGATGATGATGATGATGTCGACATAACTTATATTCTGATGTTAAGCTCTTACGATTCAGCGTCCATCTCACACAGTTTTTAATAATCTAAATGAAAACTTTCAGGAATAACCATCTAATACAACTTCAACAACTTTTCAATTCTTTAGTATTCTTTAGTAATTTACCGATATGATTTTGGAGCTTCAATACAGTAATGCAGAAGAGGAGAGACTATTTCATGCTATCCACAAAAATAAAACTAACAGTCGCTCCTCAATGAACTTATAAAGTATTTTGTCAAGCATTTTAGTTACGAACTCAAGATTTAAGGAATTAGAGATTTTGCATCTCAACCAGATGATGGTCTTATGAAAAAAAGCTGAGAATGCAAGTCAACGATAACAATACTCATAAGAACTGATATTTTAAGTGAAAAATTGACATTTATAAGAGAATTAAATCATGTTTTACTTATGGTTAAATCTCCAGATTCTTTGGATAGATATTTGCACTTCGAAGGTTGATATATATATATATATATATATATATATATATATATAATTGTGTCATCCACAGACAGCTGTTTCGATGTATTACATCTCTTCAGTGTGGTTATAGACTTTCCATTATCTCATCCAGTACTGCGAGGCAGGATTGAAACCAATGCTTCAGACCCAGAGGCCGATATCCTACCACTGAGCTACGGAAATGAACAGTCTGAACTTAAGCAATTTATTAATTGTAGGTTAAATTCCCCATCCACCAGAGTGCTCTATTCCTATGGAAGAGCATTGCATAAACTTACAATGGATGAGTTACCTCACTTAAAGAGTGCTCAACCCTGAATAGAGGAGCATTAATTATTGCGTCATCCACAGACAGCTGTTTCGTTATATATATATATATATATATATATATATATATATAATTGATAATTGTATCATCCACAGAGAGCTGTTTCATTGTATTACAACTCTTCAGTATGGCTATAGACTCGATATCCATTCCAGTACCGCTAGGTAGGGACGAAACATTCGCTCCAGACTCAGAGGCAGATGCTCTGCCCTGTCTTACGCAGAATTGGACGGTTAGTAGGACTGCATTAAGTGACACATTCACTTACGCATAGTTCTTCATCTACCAGAGTGCTCCATCCCAGAGTTGGAGGAGCGTTGCATTGTTGCTTATAGTAGACGAATGCCCTACCTAGAGTGCTAAACCCTAAAGAAGGGAGCATTAATTGATATAAGTGCAAACGAAATCAATTAATATTTTTCGTTTGTATAAATTGACCATTTGGAAACGTACAAATTGAAAGTGATGGAAGTACCTTTTCATTGCTTTTTAAAATGCATGTTATCGTACATTACAGTGCAGTTTATTGGACCGATGATAAAACTAAGTATTTTTTGCAAAAATTATCAGAATTTGATAAAAACTGGTAGATTTTTTACGACTGAACTTTGAATTTTAAAAAAAATATATGTTAATGTCATCGATAATGGGATAATTATTGATATTCAGATGAATACCGGAAACAGTCAAAATCTTTGTAATAGATAATGAAAACATGTTATTGTGTAGACAAAAATTTGGGCTACATTTAAATTATAATGCATATACATGCACGTATATACACAGATATATATGCACGGGAACGTAAACACATTCATAAAATCTACACATATATATATGCATATACATACGTATATCCATCCTTATGCATGCATACATATACACTCACCCATATATCTGCTCTATTTGTTTCTTTTAACGCTGACAATTTTGTTTCCGAAGAAATGGGCCACGATCAGAAGATATAGACCGTGAATAAAATGAGAATTCAGAGATAAGACAATTATTGGAGCCTTTACATTACCAGCGGCTCAATGGTAAGAGTATCAAAATCGAGGACACAGAACTGGAGGAAGTAGATCATTACATCTACGTAGGACAATGGATCTCCATGAGACCCTCAAAAGAAGAAGAAATCAAGCAAAGAATCACACTAGGATGGCAAGCTTTTGGCAGAGCTAGCTCAACCTTCAAAAATTAGAAGATCCCATTAATCCTAAAAAGAAGGGTGTATAACCAATGCATCCTCCCAATAGTCACTTATGGAGCTGAAACATGGAACCTAACCAAGAGACAGATCCGCAAACTGATAACTATGCAACGTGCACATGAAAGAATTATGCTGGGTCTCACATGGAGAGACCACAAGACATCACAGTACGTGTGAGAAAAGACAAGAGTCAGGGACATCATAGAATCCATTCAAAATCTCAAATGGCGGTGGGCTGGCCATGTTTCGAGAATGGCGGACAAACGATGGACATCGTGACTTACGACATGGATCCCCTGAGATCACATGCGCAACCGAGGCCAACAGAATATTAGATGGAAAGACGAGCTAGACAGGTCCAGGAAGTACTGGCTCCGAGACGCCGATGATAGAGAGGTGTGGCAAATCCTGGGGAAGATCTGTGTCCGACGACGGACGTTATAAGACTGATGATGATGATGATGATGATGATGATATATATATATATATATATATATATATATATATACTTTGAAGCGGCTACGTTGTCGGTAGTAGGTCAAATTCCCGCAGTAGCCTTATTTTTTTTTTATTCAATTTACGTTATCTAGGCTAAATGCTACATTCACAGCGGGAGATAATTTCAAATAGAGTTTCAATATGATACAACTCAATTTATGATCATTCTGTTGGATCATACATCCATTTATTGATAACACGCGTACACACACACATGTCTCTCTAGATATATTAAACAAGTGCTTTCGACTCATGAACTGAGTGGGTTGGTATCTATGTATTTACACCCTAATGGGACTCAACAAAATGATTCGCCTCAATGTATGCGTGTGAATGGGTGTATTTGGGTGTATGTGGGTGTATATATCCCTATGTATTGGATGAGTGAGGGTGTGTGTGTTTGGAGAGATGAGTTCACTCAATTAATCGGTGGAGCGAGTTCGGATTTTATCAGCCGCCGTCGATGTCACCCCCACCCTCGAAGGAAGGCGTGAGGGGACGGCGAGTAAATTCCTGATAATGAATCCAATTCTGTAGGCGAGGGCCGATTCCTCAAGAGAGGATTAAGGTCATATTCGAAAACAAGATAATTACTCAAATTCTACTGCTATCCTGTTAAAATACAGTTGACCAGAAATTTCGTTCGGTTTATCCTATAAAGAATGAAACATTTTTTTTATAGTAGCTTGATTGAACATCATATCTGACATTTTTTCTTACATCTTTTAGTCTACTCAATAATTCCATCCTTCTCAGCATAGAACTACTCGAGATACCTTTTGTAGTCTCCCAGGGAACTGAACTTTTTTTTTTTTCGTTAAGCGACTTCAGTTAATAAATAGTAATCCAAAGGTGCAATATTTAATGACTACGAAGGATAAGTGAAAACTTCCCAACCAAGCTCAAAACAAGTTTTACCTAGCACCAAAGGTACATGAGATCTGTTGTATTGCTTATGGAAAATCACGCCATTTCTTTTAACTGATTATTGACCCTTCCCGCTGGTCGTTACCCTCAATCGGTCCAGCTGGGAGGAACTCATAAAAGAAAGCTCACTTCCAATCCCACCTTATGTGTAACATCACCTTCTTTAGAAAATTGCTGGCTCTTTATATGGTTAACGGTAATTCTCACGGTCCCTGGCGTTCCATGTTGAAAAGTGTCCACTTGTTTTTCTCGCTCCACGTATGTGGAAGCTAGACATCAAAACGACTAACATAACCTAGACTTAGCTGGTGCAAATGATTTTCAATATTTGATTTGGATATTTTGAGTATGTTGACAATTCTGTGTCCTTATATATATGTATATAACGACACTCTCTGGCCATTCGAAAACGTACAAATTGATAGAGATGGAAGTACCTTTTCATTGTTTTTTAAAATGCAAGTTATCGTGCATTACAGTGCAGTTTATTGGACTGATAATATAACTAAGTATTTTTTGCAAAAATTATCAGAATTTGATAAAAACTTTTTTTGTAGATTTTTTTACGACTGAACTTTAAATTTCTAAAAAAAATATGTTACTGTCATCGATAATGGCATGATTATTGATTTCCAGATGAATATAGAAAACAGTCAAAATCTTTGTAATCGTTGATGAAAATATGTTATTGTTTAGGCAAAAATTTGGGCTACATTCAGAATATAATGCGTATACATACACGTATATACACAGATATATATACACAGGAATGTACACGCATTCATAAAATGTATATATATATATATACATATATATATATATACACACACGTATATCCAACTTTATACATGCATACATATACACCCATATATCTGTTCTATTTGTTTCTTTCAACGCTGACAATTTTGTTACCAAGAATTGGGCCAAGACGAAAGATATAGACCGTGACCAGAATGAGAATTTGGAGATAAGAAAGTTATTAGGGCCTTTGCATTACTCAACAGTAAGAGTATATATATATATATATATATATATATATATATATATATATATATATATATATATACTTTGAAGCGGCTACGCTATCAGTAACAGGTCAAATTCCCGCTGTAGCCCCATTTTTTTGTTTATTCAAATAGCTGTTGGTTAACAGCTGATGATCCAAATAAAAGAGAATGTACACATAGTATCATAATAACAAAATATTTGTAAAAAAAAAAGCAACAAAAAAACAAACACTGACGAAAATTACATCAATTACATCAATAATAGTGGAAATGAGTGACTGAAGTGACACAATAAAAACTGAAAAAGGTTTTTATTTTTAGTGTTTAAAGCTGTAAAGCTATTCAGGATATATATATATATATATATATATATATATATATATATAACTCGCCTGATGAGGCCCTAAGAGGACAGAAACATGAGCTAGTTTGTGTAGCGAATCCATAATCTACTATTTATTTTCAGCTCTACTCTAAAACAACTTAACTTCATGAGTAAAATTTTGTATGTATCGAGCACTCTATGAAATAAATCCATTACATTTCTGAAGTGGCTTTATATTATTGATATATTATTATATTATGTTATACTGCTAGCCTGATTTGTACCACATATACTCTGTGTATATATATATATATATATATATATATATATATATATGTAATTGATGCTCCTCTATTCAGGGTTGAGCACTCTTTAAGAGAGGTAACTCATCCATCGTAAGCTTATGCAATGCTCTTCCATAGGAATAGAGCACTCTGGTGGATGAGAAATTTCTGTGTAAATGAATATATCGCTTAAATTCAGCCTTACTGACCGTCCAGTTCCGTAGTCCAAAGGTAGGATATCGGCCTCAAGGTTTGAAGTGCTGTCTATAGCCACACTGGAGAGATGTAATACATCGAAACAGCTGTTTGTGGATGACACATTATATATATATATATATATATATATATATATATATATATACCAAAGTACTAATCACTTATTCAATATCCGATGCGTGATGGGTTTATATCATGAATTGCTCTATACATTCAACATTAAGTTCAAGTAGAGCTTTAAATATGGTGGAATTATGGATTCGCTACGTAAACACGTGGATGTTTCTTCCCCTTTGGGCTTCTTCAGGCAAACGATTCGATTTATTTGGATCTCCATTTAGGAGGTTATCAAGGAGTGAGTCTATTTTTCGGGTGAAAAAAAAAACGTGTCTTATTCTATTTATATTTCTTTTTTCTTTTTTTTTTTTGTTTACTTGTTGATCACTGTTGGTATTTTTTCTCATTTCCCGTAGGGGAAGTGAATTCATAGCTGGTTGTTATAAATTACTTAGAATGCGTCAGACATTTTTTTCACCATTATGTTGTTAATCGATTAGCTTTTATGTGGTGCTTTTGGTTTCAGGGTAAACATCTTCTTACTTTTACCCCCAGCCCCAGAGTCAGGCTTAACTTTTCATCATCATCATCATCATCATCATCAGTCTTTTAACGTCCGTCGTTGGACATAGACCTTCCCCAGGATTTGCCACACTTTTCTATCATGGGTGTCACGGAACCAGTACTTCCTGAACTTGTCTAGCTCGTCTCTCCATCTAACATTTTGCCGGCCTCGGTTGCGCATGTGGTCTCGGGGGATCCATGTCGTGAGTCGTGATGTCCATCGATTGTCTGCCATTCTTGCAACATGGCCGGCCCACCGCCATTTGAGATTTTTAATAGTTTCTATGATGTCCCTAACTCTTGTCTTTTCTCGGATGTACTGTGCTGTCTTGTGATCTCTCCATGTGAGGCCCAGCATTATTCTTTCATGTGCACGTTGTATGGTTCTCAATTGACGGGTCCTTTTAAATGACCTTATTCGTTTATATTCAATTCTCTTAGTATTCTTGGAGGGTTGGTATCCATATATCTAAGATAAAGGATAGGATTGGTCCTGGGCATGCTGGCTTCACTATAAAAATGCATTGCTCAGGCTGAAAGGTTATTCCGCACACCTCGTCGTCTATGATCTTACAGCTGTTGAAATCCCTCCCAAGGATCTTCGTTCGCGAAGCCAAGCCATTCATTCAATGATACATATGTAGGACAGTTGTCAGCAATTTATTGAAAAAGCGACCATAATTTCGATCCTTGTGCCAGACTGAGCAAAGTTAACCACATATCGAAGTATAAACATTTCTTCCCACCATGAAAATTTGACTGGAAGTTATTTGGAAGAAATTTCCAGAATTACTCAAGAAAATAAAAATAAAAAATGGTGATTAATTTTTTTCTGATTTCTAGAAAAGAAGCCAGGAACACCATTGTGTAAATACTCAAACATCTGTTGAATTTGTTTCCTAATGAGACCACCCAGAAAGAATATTCCCTCTTAGCTGTGCGCATGTGTGTGTCTGTGTGCAGACATTTTTTGCAACGAGTACACAAAAGAAATTAATGCGCGCACAAAAGGTTCGTTACTTGGAAAAATATACTTATTAATGTATAACGCTAGGCACACCGTTAACTTTCGTTGCATGGACTTAACGTCAGTTTGTTTTAAACCCCTCAAAACAGACCTAGAGAGCTGAAATTTTGATATGTAGTAGCTTGACAAGATCAAAATGTACATGAATAATTAAATGAACAAATAAAAGTGAACATTGATTCACAATTTATTTAAAGCTCCATGTCAAAACAGGTTAAAATTTCATCTCTCTAAACCTGTTTTCAAGGGTTTTGGAACAAAACAAAAAAAAAAACAAAAAAATGAACCAAAGCTAAATTCAAATAACAGTTAACGATAATCGGCTACCTTGCTTTCGCTAAATTTTTAGCGTTTAATCAGTTAGACGTTTTTGTTAGCTGCGCCCAAAGCTGTTGATGTGCTGAATGAGTTTTGATATACCATTTCAAGCAACTTTGATAATAATCTGTGAATTGATGACTATAATTGTTATTGAATTATTTCGACATTTCTTCACATAAAAATAAGAAATACGCATTAATACTTTATTAAATGGAACAAGGAACTAAAGAGAGTTGTTCAAAATGTAGAATGAAAATCTAACTAAATACATTACTTCGGAGAATGCAATCATACTTGTAATAAAATTAATAAAATTAAATGAAATGATATAAAGCCAAAAACTTGGAGTCAATTTAATGAATAAATATTGATGTTTCTCCTCAGCATATATTTCAAAGAAAACGGATTTATTTCGGCTTCTTAGGCCATTATCAACGTTCAAAATAAAATCTCCAAATGCGTTCAGTATTTAGAATAAAAAGTCATGAACTCTTTATGGAATACGACGAAAACACATGGACCCTTGCGACGTAACTTACTTGTAGTAATATATTCATCATCATCATCATCATCATCATCATCATCAGTCTTTTAACGTCCGTAGTTGGACATATCCTTCCCCAGAATTCGCCACAATTCTCTATCATGGGCGTCGCAGAGCTAGTATTTCCTGAATTTGTCGAGTTCATCTCTCCATTTTGTGTTCTGTCAGCCTCGGTTTCTTATGTGATCTCTGGGGATCCATGTTGTGAGACATGATGTCCATCGGTTGTCTGCCATTCTTGCAACATGGCCTGCCCATTGCCATTTGAGTTTTTTTAATAGTTTCTATGATGTCACCGACACCCGTTTTCTTTCTTATATACTTCGCTATCTTGTGATCTCTCCACGTAAAGTTGAGCATGATTCTCTCATGCGCACGTTGCATACTTCTCAGTTTGTAGGTCTGTCTCTTGGTTAGGTACCATGTTTCAGCTCCATAAGTGACTATCGAATGAATGTATTGGTTGTATACTCTTCTTTTTAATTTTTTTCGTTTAACAAAACAGTTTTGTTAGCCATAAGAGATGGGCTTTGTCAAGATTATTTGTAAACAATTATAAGTTTACATTTGCACAAGCGTTCAGTGCGCACATACTATGTTAGTGAAAAAATTCCCGACAAGTATTAGATGTGGCTTATCACTCGATAGAAACTGTCACAGGACCAACGTTTGTTGGGGATGAACAACTGAAAAAAATGAAAAATGGGTAGTTAATGAATTGGTTACTTCTCTCACCTTTTGTCGGGTCTGAATTTTTAAAAAACAATTCTTGACTTTGTTGGACACAACCTAACGGACCAATTTAGCATAAACTTGTATCGTAATTGAAACCCCACCAAAATCGGGGAAGGGAGAACAAACATTGTTTTTTCACCCAAGATGTAAATGTCTAAATTTTTAGCCATATGGCTCCATTGGTGCGGCCTGTACGTGAAATACGTTCATAGATAGCCTGCTAACCAGACCCATTTAAAAACTGAAGAGACTTTTGTTGACAGTTTCTGTGGAGGTTTTGGTTTCCGACATTTATAACATTGGTTAGAAATAGTTGGGTAGTTATAGATTTATAGTTGAATTTGTTATGCTATAAACTCTTTTATTCAGTGTTGTATGAGGCAAGGGTTTTGGGACTGAAAACTCAATGACCGTGTCCACAAAAGAAATATTCTGGCAGACCCTGTTTCTTCATCATTGAGCTTTTAGACTAATTAGTGAACTACAATGAAAAGCAATTTTTGATCTTTAAATATCATATTTATTCAAAATGGATTTTTATAGATGATACAGGACTGTATACCATAAATACGCTTTTTGATAGCAATGAATAATATTGTTTCTCGGTCGCAATATTCGCTATGTCAGGTTTGGGGGTAACACTGCTGGGCACCGAGCATTATTTGACGGGTCCCCAGGGATCCACAGACCCATGTTTCGAAACAACCTTGTCGGGTTTCAAAAGCGAATCTTATTGTCTCTATCCGATAATTTGACCCCTAAGCTCTCACTTGGGGCAATGATTCCCTGTGGTTTTCATGACAAGAAAACTTTTTTGCGTGTTCTAGTTTGATTAATTTATTTGCCTCCATCCTTTGAAAACTCATTTGGAATGTATGGGAGAACATAAAGTATTAATCGTCTAATCGTCTTTCCGATAACACTGCAGTGTGTAGAGACAAGTCCAATATATCGATCATGTTGATCTAACTAGAAACTACCAGTGTATTGCCGAGATTTCGATTAACCCATTAACTTCAGCTGGATACATATAGTATAAATCAGGTATGCAATAAAACAGTGTAATACAATATAATGCAAGATCCGGTGTAAGATGGGTTTATTTCATAAAGTGCTCGATATATTTAACTTTAAATGTTACTTTGATTTAGAGTACAGCTGGAGATTTAGTAGACTGGGGATTTGCTACACAAACACGTTTATGTATCTGTCCTGTATGGGCTTCTTTAGGCCTGAAAAAGCCAAGTCAAAGCAGAAATATGAACGTGCTTTTGTAGTGAAACCCCATTCTGCTATCTATATATAGTAGTGCTCTTACCATTGAGCTGAACGGATGCCGATGTATACATATATATGTATGTGTGAGTACGTATATATATATATATATATATATATATATATATATATATATATATATATATATATGTCAACAATCAATAGGGAATTAGATGGACTCCGGAGTAGAAGTATATGAAGATTTTATTTGTTAATCAATTGATTCATAATTGATAAATTAATATATTATGCATGTTTCGGGAGGGATTCCCATTTTCAGTAGCATGTGTGTGCTTTTTAGTGGTTAGAGGGTTTCCGGAGAAAACAAATTTAGCATAAAATGTTTTGCTTTGAAAGTACATATGGTGATCAAGAAAGTGGATTCCTAGGAGGTTATAATAGTGAGT